>JAWRYS010001319.1:0-300000 GCA_034769895.1 Magicicada septendecula | reverse complement strand
CTTACCTGTGTACTCTGGTACACACACATACTTTTTTTTTTGTTTTAATCTTATTCAGAAGTAATTGTATTTTTTATTTTTTATTTTGTTGTTTTTTTTTTGTTAAAAACCTTATGTCCTTTGTTTTAAATGTTGCTCTCTTTCAAGCATTGTGTATACACATTAAACATTATATTTCTCCTAACAAAGGCTTTTATTTCTTTAAGCAGCAAGCTAAAAACCAAAAACCATTATTACCTAACCTCACAAATGAAAGCATTACGCATTAACATTAAGGAATAGAATAGTCTAGAATTAGTGCATTTCTTCTTCTTTACATTGTGGTATATCGACATAATCGTATAGTCAGAACACCAAAAATGTAGTGTGGTTAGGGATATTGGTGATATACCCGAAATTCTATACTTTTAACTAGTGTTTACATCATGACTGCTACAGCCATGGCCGCCTCTAGTAGAAGGCCGGAATAGTAAACGTGGCAACACTGGAACCAGCTGACATTTGAGGCCGACTAGACGATCTCTTAATTTAGGTACAGTATTTCAGTAATCAAATCATTTTTTAATCATTTTTAATTGCCAGTTAACAGCAGTTTTATAATTTTTCAGTTTTTGCATCTTAAAAGTTTATTATGTAAAATACTGTTGTAATATTTAAGAAATATAATAATTAACTCATTCATATGATACGAATACAATAATTCGAACGAAATTAATTCATTACGCCTCACACTAATTCCCTAATTTCTTCAACTTAAACGTATAATACTAAGTGCGCACAGACCTATAATTTAAATTTAGCTATAAATAGACCTACTCATGATTTTAGTAATGGTATGAAATTAAATCAAAATATAACATGTTTACTTTAGCTGTTTTATTACACTGGGGTGGATGGACTCTGACCGAATGGCCAGTGAAGATGTAGGATTTCGTTCCGTTGAGGAAACCGAGAAGAGGCGGATCGATGGACTCCGTGAGGACCCAGATCGGGATAGAGATGCGTGGAGGCCTTAGACGCAACGTTGTCACGTTTAATATTCCGGCCTTCTAATGTAGCACAGCTGATTAAAAAAAGGTTTTCAGCTGATTTGTTTTCAAGTCCTGTTAAACATACGTTGTTACCCTTATACTAAATATTGATTGATGAATCGAAACTACTGCGTAGAGAATAATGAAAGCAACAATCTTAATTGAAATGTGAACACAATGATGTATTGTAATAGGGAACAATTTTATTTTCGTATTGTCATTGACAAGAGCGAATCGCAGATTGATAGCGACTCTGTGAGGCACAGCCCCTTGTATTGCATCAAACCCTCCGAGCAATTCTCTAAATGAAACCGTCATTGTCCGAACGATATAAGGGAAGAGTTTACATTATATTGCCCGCGACAACCAAAAGACCCTTCCCCCCTTCATACAGTAAGTACTACGGGAATTTTCTCCGCTAGCGATTCCCTACAAGCAGAACATTACTACATTAAAGTACGTGAATCAAAGACGATTTAACCATTTTATCTATTGCTACGTAGTCTACAAAATTGTTAAATCTTCTTCGTCGTCTTCTTCTCCACGTCAAGTTATAGGCTTGCAGCCTGTTCCGACGTCACTGAAGCCATCTCTTCCTTGGTCTACCTATATCACGTCTTCCCTGAGCTCTGTATTGTATTACTGGTTTAGGTAGCCTCATATCTTCCACTCTCTCAATATGCTGCGTCTATTTTATTTGTCCTTCCTTATTTTTCTGGCCATGCATTTAGCTCAGTTCTTGTAACTTCATTTGGTATTTGATCTCTAAAGGTGCAACCTTTGGTTTTCCTCAAGAACTTCATTTCATTTTGTTTGTGTTCTTCGTTCACCATTTCTCGTCATCGCCCAAGTTTCACTTCCATAAGTTAAAACAGGTGTTGCCATTACTTTATAGAATTCTATGTTGGTGTCTTCTTCCCTTGTGTTATTTCCAAGTGTTCCGTGTATAGTACCACATATCATTTCAAATCTATTTCTAACGATTATTAATCTTTGCTAATTATCTGCATGGATTAATTACTCATCAATTATTAATCTTGGATATTAATTAAAGATTTATGTTGTACGTTAAATGTGATACATCTAAAAGTTGTTCCTATATCTTCAGATTAGACTCAACACAGTGGTTAATTAAATACGATTATGAGTCTGTTAATCGGATGTCTCAATGGTCGAGTTTGTTGTGTCCACTGATACTTAGCATAAGTTGTGAGACTTTTAGTGTAATACTTAGAATGAGATACATCAATAATAAAGGTTAAATTTCAATAATGAACGCACGAATAATATAAATTAACTACTTATTTATTACACTTGTTAATTAAGTAAGTGACTATATCCTGCAATTACATACACATTAAAACACATGATATAAAATACAATTTGTACGATGTTTCCTGAAAACATAAACACATGGTACATTCAAATGCAGTAAATAATGTACATATACAAAACATATACGAGCAATAAACAATCAACAAATCTACTTATCCCTACCTAAATGCGTTCATTATTCTCAGATGATGCATTACGTTTATGTTATTTTATAGATTTTATGATTCATATGATTAAGATATATAATCTCTTGGGGTTTGTTCTTTGAAAAGAGACAACAGAACAGTAGTATATACTACTAAGATTTAATAGACATAAAGCTTATCTTTTGAGAGTGTTTATCCAATATTCCGCTGTTGTGAGAAGACATCTTCTGGATGATTCGTCGAGGATCCTAATCACTGTTATGAGGAGCACTAATCACTTCACTTCACTAAATCTCCACTCCCGTTATGTGTATGGTGTTGTGGTACCCCGCTGATATCGGGTGTCCGGAGTTCAAATATTGAGGTGTTAATATTGTCATTAAGCTGAAGTGTTCTGAAAGTTTGCCGTGTTCGTGTACATGGTTAACTGTTCCGTCTAACTGGATGTAGCGCGTACTGTGTGATTAATTGTTTGATACAGTTCATTCAATTAATCGCTCAACATAGTGACACATTGTAATGTGAGAGTGTTTGAAATGTCACTCACTGTTCTACTTGGAAATGTTAATTATTTGTGTTATTATGTTCGCGTCGGTTGTAGTTTCAAGTTCCGTGCGCACTTATAGTTTATGTTTGTCGCACAGAATTGTGTGTAAGTGTGACTCTATTGATGTCTATGTTCACTTATGAATTCACTAAATTGTGAATTCGGTCGGTCGCACAAACTGTTTCTATCACGGGCTGTATTACTGTTCCGTCCGATTATAATCAATCGTCTGACTATCGTACGTACTAACTTATGACCGGTTAACTTGTAGTCTCTAGACTCTAGACTATCGACTATATACTCTTGACTATTAACTGACTGCCTGACTGACTAACTAACTTTTGACTATTAATTGCGACTATCAACTATCAACTGCCAACTATCAACTCTCAACTCCGCGCCTTCGCCAAACAGTTTTATTGAAACATCCTACCCATAAGTCTAAGTTTTTGGATTTCTACGCCTTCTCGGATTCGTGATTGGTCGTACAAATTCCTACTCTTCTGCAGATCTCATCCTCTGTTTCACGATTCGTCGTCCGAACCCTTCTTACTCTCTCCACAAGCTCTCCTAGAAGATGCTTGACGCTGGTTGGTCGTCGTCATCCCCGGAGTGTTCCATGTGACGAGCGTGGTACGGATTCTAAGAAACTAGGGCAATTTCCTGGCCGTCTGTCATCCTTTGTTTAGACTTTCCCTAAGGTTCTGACCGATCTTTTGTTAACAGACACCAGAGTCCTGGTTAATTGTTTAAGTTACTCGTTGTTCGTTCCGCCGATTATCAACCCTTCGTTGGCGTCGTTCTGGTCGATCTCTACACTTTCCAGTCGTAAATCTCAGTAAACTGTCAAAGGTTTGTTTTCATGCTGTGCAGGATGCACTGGCAGTATTCACTAAGTTGCGTCTATTGTCTATTTGTTCGTTAAAATTGCTCTGTACTCCTTTGTAACATAGTAAAGCCTTTCATAATCGTGCTCGTACGCTTCACCTCCACAGCAGGCGTTCCATCTCGATTCCGCGTAACTCGGCAGCTGGACGAAGTCTTTGTTTCAGATTGTTGGGTGCTGTAAATTGTGACAAACTGCGAGCTGTCAGCGACGCCCTGAAATTCTTATTGTGTGCTGTACTTAGACGTTTTTTCTTTGTCTTCGCACTGTCGTCGGGTTTGACGTGCCCCTGATTCGTCATTATTTACGACCTGTGCTTGTGTCCGTCGACTTGAGTGTGGGAACGTGCCACTTGATCGAGGAATTAAAAATTTTTTAAATTTCGATCACTACATATTTATTAAAATGTTAATATTATAATTTACTCAGTACATAACTTTTAAGCTTTCATGGGCATACTAGTTGGCTGATATTGTTTCCAGACTATCGACCCTCTGCGTACGCCGTAAATAGCGTGGTTCTAGACTCCGACGTAACAGCAATTGCCTGAGAAAAGAAAATATCATTCACTGAAGTACTTCCGCAAGTGAAATCGAAACGTCTGACTTATTAAAGACTGGGTTATAACTGATTATATAAAAAAGACTCAATGCATATACTCAATGTATAAGACTCAATGTAGGCTACGAGAGTAGGGTGGAAAGTCCCGGGCCTGAATAAGAAAACAACACTTTTTTGGATTAATTTGCATTTATTTCTCGACATAATCTCCAAATAGCTCTATACACCTATTTCAACGATGTTCTCAAGCTGTTATGATATAATTTACTGTCTGTATCATATACTAACGACTTTTTATATACGTATTTTACGAAAGCAAAAGCAGTTATCTGAATCTATTATGTTTGCCTGAAATGGAGAATTTAATTTACAAAATTGCCTTTTTTATTAAAAAAAAAACTTAATTTAATTTTGTATAGGACTTTACCAAACTCCTTATTTTTGGTCAGAGAGGCCCAATACGGAATGCAATAACGACGAATGTACGGATTTGACACAATTGGTGAATGAAAAAATTTACATTATAGGAATTGTCCATGGTAACAAAAAAATAGAGCAATTGCTATTTGTTAATATATTATTATTACTTTAACAAATTACAGATTTCAGAAAATTTGTTGTAATCAAAAAAGAAAATTTTTGCTTCCGTTATCATTTTAAAATCTCAAAAAATAATTGGGAGAATTTATTTACGTAGTTTCGAAACGTTGTTTCTACTATGCGCAAAGTTCAGAAGCGTAATCGCTTTATCATAATTTAAGGAATAAATAATATATTATTAGGAATAATATTATATAATAATATATAACGAGTAAATAATATAAATTACGCGTAGGAGACTCCACTGTGCTGGACATGCGGCGAGGATGAACTCTGACCGAATGGCCAGTGAAGATGTGAAATTTTGTTACGCTGAGTAGACCGAGAAGAGGTGGATGGATGGACTCCGTGAGGAATAGGGATATCCTTTTGGGATAGGAATGCGCGATGAGTGTGGAGGGATGAATACTTAGTCCGATGGAGGAGAATCCTCATAGCGGTATACGGTTCTCTGGGCCTGATCATATAAAATCAATTAGTACAGTAACAATAACATTTTTACAGAAAAAAATTGGCCCTCGTTACTGACGACAGTGAGGATTGACAGATTGTTGAAGTAACAAGAATCATCATCATCATTATCATCAATACTCCGAGGACTAGGCTTTAGACCTGCTCCGGAACTCATCTCCTCCTCGGTCTACCGACATCTCTCTTCTCAGTAGGGTGATAACCCAAAGCAGCCACAGGTATACGGATATCAGGCATGCGATTCAAGTGTTTACACCATCTCCTTCTGTGGTCTTCGATATTCTGGTGCAATAATACAATGTTTAAATCACGTCTAATATTCTCGTTTCTTTTCCGATCCAAGAGAGAACAACCTTGTGTCCCTCTTAGAAATTTCATTTCGGCTGCCTGAATTCTTTGCACGTCCCTTTTACCAAGAATCCATGTACAACCAGCATACAGGAATGTGGGGACAGCCACAGTTTTATAAAATTTCTTTCGGGTATCCTTCTGTGTTTTATTTTTCAGGTACCAATGAATCGTTCCTTCTTAAGTAAAAATATATGTATAGAATTTATACGATCCTCAGAAATCGGATGGGAATACGGCAAAACGACCTAAGCTAAAGCAAAAGGACAAAAGCAAATTATTTTGGATTAAAGTAACTAGCAAATACATACATTTCAGTTACTTTGCACATTGAATGTTGACACCAACAAAGATTTACTTGACAAAGTACGATACCATTAAGAAGTTCTACAGCTCGTGAGAAAAATTTGATTCGCTATACAAATGTAAATACGTGCAGTAAAAAGCATTTAATAATAGTTTTTAATTAAGTTTGTTTAAATACAATAACATCTTGTTTACTGATACTAAACGCCGCAGGGTACTTTTAAACCGTAATTCCAACAGTTGCTGTACAATAAAGACTTTGCGGGGATTTTAATAAACTTTACTTGTACAAGTGCTTATATTATAACTTAAATTGTTTAAAACATCTGCACAAAGTTAATTATATTACAAGACTGTAGTTCTTAGAAGAGTTGATAACTGAGATTGTAAGCACGAAGCTTCAAAGTCAGTGCCTTACCCCTTTCTCTCTCTCTCTCTCTCTCTCTCTCTCTCTCTCTCTCTCTCTCTCTCTCTCTCTCTCTCTCTCTCTCTCTCTCTCTCTCTCTCTCACTCTCTCTCTCTCTCTCTCGCTCTCTCTACCAATGGCGGGTGGTGGTTCCAAATTTTGATGGTTGCAGTAGTTGGTTGAGTGGATGGGAGAGGGATTAAAAGACATTAAACTATCATAATCACAGTTATACAAAAATATTACTATAATTTTATAACCTCAAAGAACGGATAACGTTTACCTTGAAACAACGTAAACACTAAATCTGACAAAACTTATAAATCAAGAAGGCTGTGCTGATTTTATGACACAAAGTTGCTCTACAGATCAACTAGTGGAGCGTTGCAGAAACTCTCCGTTGGAATTTATGACACTTTTAGCCGCTTAATGTTTTCGTTTACTATTTTATAGTTTAGTTATTCTACATTGGTGGCTGTACAACGCTGCAACAAGAACACTAGCTGCCACTGCCCTCTAACAGCCTTTGTATTTTGACCGTTTATCTCACATTCTGTTGTCTTTCAGCTCACCGATAAACTAGGCTATGTGGCCTGTGAGTGCAGAACGACATGGAATTCGAGTCCCGAGCAACTTCCAGGAGATCCAGTTAAGACGTTTTGCTCCGAGCAGAGAGGCCTACTACAGTATGTTCTGCTAAGTCGCTTTTGGCTGAAGTCGTTTCCATCTATCATTTGGGCGTACAGAGGGGACATATCGATCCAAAACGTCAAACTTACTGGCCAGACAGAACGCATGCCGGGCTGTTGGGCAATCATTAAAATACTGGTTGTTATCGCTGAGTTGGTTCACAATAGTAATAACAGTCAGTAAACTATATTAACAACTCCCGATCTCAAAACGGTTTACCATTTTTTACAATTCCAGACTCTTGCGGGATTTTATTACCTCTTTCTCTTTTCCGTGCCACTGAGGAAGCCCGCCAAAGCGTCTGGAACTTACATTTTTTTATGTAAATTGTTAAGTTTTCATATAGTATTGTTAAGACGGTCTAACTGATCGTCGTATGGTACAGTGGAAAACAAAACACAAGACACCAAGGAAATCACTAATAACCGGCTTTAATTATCACAATTAATGATTTCTAATCAACAAGATAGTAATTGTCCACACGCAATAATAATGTCAATTATAAAGAATGCCGCACTCATTATAACACAACAACACTTCGGTACAAACACTCGATCCGCGCGCAAAAAAAAATCTCAACACTACTGAACTGACCAGCCGGCTGCTATGGCTTTTTATACGTAGCGCACGCATTCTAGAAATCTTCTGTCCTCAATGTCCACGCCATTTAATGCGTATTCAAGTGTTCTGTAGAGTATTCTTGATCGTGCTTTAACGCGGCCTTGACTGAGGCAACACCCGCCACACTAGGCAGGGGACGGGTCGAGGACGCTCTCGGTTATTCTAGGTGGTTCCATTCGTTTCATTATATTGACTATTCTCGTTTCTTATTAACCACCTGAATGATAACAGCTAGTATTTGAATGATTTTCGATCATGGCCTAAGCATCCGGTACGTATTTCTCAACCAGATTACGATCGCGAAAACCTGTGTTCTTTACTAGCCGGACTCATCGAAGGATCAAAAATCGACTTCGTTTATCATTAGGCGATAAGCTAATTGACTAGGGACTTTGTCCGGTAACCGAAGCGCCTGTCGAGACCACTTTGTTTGTGCGTACTGGCAATGAACGGTCAGTTGACTTTCAAGCTTATGAAGGTAATTAACGGCAGTAAATACGGGCTAATAATGACCTTACCTAGATTTCGGGTCAGAGCAGGTCATAGCAGAGTAGGTTTCGCAAATGTGATGAATCTGCATAGCAAGAAAACACCGAGAAACAGCCTCTCGTATTAACAGTTCTGCCACCAGATCCTACTCACAAGTTGACGAAGCCACGTGTCGTGCGTCCTCTGGGCAGTACGATGGGTGTGTGACACGTGGCGGACTAGAGACTGTGTACGGTGAGACTCTGGCGCCCCCAAACCAAACACTTTGGCTAACGAAAACATCCCAGAAAGAGACATAGGCGGGACAAGAGACATCAAAGTGGTAGCTTCTCTGCTACACTACTGTCTAATCCGTACAGAGAAATATGTCACATACTCATAAAAGCTTATAAAAATTGTCATAGATGGTACTGTCCTGGAAGAAGTTAGCAGTTTTGAATAGGCCTACCTGGGCTACAGTGTGTCTTATAATGCCAGCAACGACGTTGTGAATAAGTTGCATAAGTTCAACCTTATGTGCGGGACCAACAGGCGAACCCTTAAGTAAGCAAGTAAAGGAATTTAATGAGAATTGGACTTTAGCGAAAGGCCAGGCCAGTCGCATCCAAGCGGCTGAAATGAGATTTCTCAGGCACGTGACAGGGTATACTCTCCATGATCATAGAAGAAACACAGATACACGGTAGGAACTGAACATTATGAGTATACTCGACAGGATCGTCCAGTATCCGCTGAATTGTTGGGAACATCTTTGCCGAATGGATGACTGCCGCATCCCCAAACAACTATGGAACTGTAAGCCGAGGGGACGGATAGGTGTGGCACGTCCGAGGAAGCGCTGGAGTGACCAGCTTTAGACTCTTCGCCTGTTTAAGACCGGAACAAACCATCCTTGGTTTAATCCTTGAAGATGATAATGATTATGACACACAGAAGCTCACGAAACAGGACCGACACATTTGGAAAGGATGGAAGAAAATAGATTGCCTTTAAAAGCAGGTGTATACAAAGCAAGAGGAAGAAGAAACATAGGTCAAACAAGAAAAAGATGAGAACCATAACTCCCTTATCAATTAGCCAAATTTATTTTTTGAAATTTCTGTTTACATGTATTGATTACGGCAATGTGTCTGTATGCGTAGAGGGTGGACTGGACTTTAGAGCCTCGTAATCAATCACCGTGGCCAGCCAACGCCAACGTACTGAGACAAAGTCAAGCGACCACATCCGTCTTGTGTTTCGCACTCAGCGCCATACATTAAACATACACGCACGTGTCGCGTAAGATACGGAGATTTTCTTTGCACCCCTCTCGCTCCCTCTGTGTGTGTGTGTGTGTGTGTGTGTGTGTGTGTGTGTGTGTGTGTGTGTGTGTGTGTGCGCGCGCGCGCGAGTGTATATATAACAACTATTTAGAATCGGTAAGTAAATTTATAAAATATTGTAAAATAATTTTGTTTAAAAGTAGATTTTAGGCCATACTGTATTTGTTAGAGGTCTGTAAACTTATAGTAAATATTAACATAATCTTTGTAAATACTTTGAAAAGATTTATGGGAAACTTTAGAAATATTTAAACATAAAACAAGTAACAAATTAATACCAGAACAAATTCAGATTAATATAAAAAATGATAATATTTTCAAAATTACTAATTTAATAAAATAATAAACATTTATATTATATTTTACAATTAATTGTATAGAATAATTTATATACACATATAAAAACATTAAATTTAGTCTACATATAAAACAGCTAGTTTGAAAAATTTATTTAAACATTATTTGAATTTATTAATTTACATTTGATGATGATATTTGGATTACTGTCGAAACATATGTAAATTTACACAATAATAAAAAAATATTTTCTTGTAGAAAGCTTTATTATTATTAAAATATAATAATAATAATAATAATAATAATAATAATAATAATAATAATAACAATGACTTCGTTTTTACTGGCTAAGCAGCGTAAGAGTAGTAGGTAAAGAAGACTGTCTTACGTAAGTCGTTAAGTATACAAGGAAGAGAATGTGGCCAGAACTACGCCTCGGCCACCCACAATATTATTCAGCCATTTATTCTCACAAATTTATTCGACCGGAGGGTTAAAATGTGCACCTGATTTTATAGTGCGCCAGGGGAACTGTACATTAGTAGTCAGGCGCCATATACATTGGTCTATTAACCCCGCAAGAATGTATATATTTCACTAAATTCTTTCAATGCGTTATTACTGTATATTATATTGTTACGACGGTCTCCTTGATCGTCGTATGGTACAGTGGAAACAAAATACAAGACACCAGTAGAGTCACTAATATCCAGCCTTAATTTACCAGAGTTAATAATTTGTAATCAACAAAATAGTCTGCTACAACAATTCAAGTAAAATTTGTCCACATGCATTAATAATGTCAACTAATAGAGTCCCGCACACTTCGCCACAATACTTCGGACCTCACTTGAATAAATCGGCACTTAAAATGACTTCTGAGCGGCAGCTGTCGTTGTTTAAATAGATAGCACAAGTTCATAATCCCAGAATAATCCATATACGCGTCAACACTACTCAGAAACGCTAGAGCGTAATTGCTTGCGGCCTTGAACACACTGGGTTACCGGTGAAGTCTGGAACAGCCTCGATTGTTGACGTATCTTAAGTGTCACATAATTGCTTTTTCCCCCAAAGTAGCAATACGTACGCACACAAACATTACAGCTGGGATAGCCGAGAAACATATAGAACGTTCTGTAATGGGGTTAAAATATTTAATTAAAGCGGGTGGAGTTACGATGTTATTGAAACGTCAAAGGTACGTGTAAAGGGAAATCGATCCAACGGATTTATACATTTCAACAAAAAAACAGTACAAAGTTTCTGAACCATATTCTCCGGAAAGTAAAGTTTTTTGTAACGGACTGAAAAGTAAGTTGTGAAATATTACGGATTGATAAGTTTTTCAGTCGGAAACTAGTGCCACCCGTACGAGAAGGCTTACAACGACGTAAGAGTGGTGTTGGTGAAGGAGACAGGATATGCTTCCAAGTTTGTAAAAAATTTTTAACAATGGAAAGAGAGAAAAAGAGAGAGAGAGAGAGAGAGAGAGAGAGAGAGAGAGAGAGAGAGAGAGAGAGAGGAGTCAGACAGACATATAGACAGACATAAAAGAGAGATAGGTAGATAGAGTGAGAGAAAGAGAGAGAGAGATAGAGAGATGATTCAGGGTGAGCTGGCAGAGTTTTACCAATGCCATTACCGAAGGCTGTGAAAGAAAAGTTTTATAGCATTCGTCGCGGTGCGGCTATTTTCCCATGATGAAATAAATCAATTCAATTCTATCCGTTCCAGACCCACTTCTCAGTTTGTCTGAAAACACGTGAAGTCCATTGCTAAGGAAAACAGTGAGTACCTGATCAGGAAACAAATAATAATTACGTATATAGGATAGGCCTACTTCTGTTATAAACAGGTAAACTTTGTTTCCTTGTTTACTGTCCGGACTAATCTCAG
The DNA here is from genome assembly GCA_034769895.1 of Magicicada septendecula. NCBI lineage: Eukaryota > Metazoa > Arthropoda > Insecta > Hemiptera > Cicadidae > Magicicada > Magicicada septendecula. Next base: position 288,042 of record JAWRYS010001319.1, on the reverse strand, counting down.
AAACTACTGATCCGGGGGGTGGAAAAAACCCGTATGGAGAACCATACATGACTTCCATGTTCCAATATCTATATTTAAAATCATTTGAATATAAGTTGAAAGATTTGACAAGTTTGACAAATTGAAGTGAAATATTTCCATAGAAACTACTTCTTTGTTGCCGATAACGTAGTACACATATAAATATCGGTATGGAGAACCATACATGACTACCATGTTCTAAGATTTATATTTAAAATCATTTTCGAAATGAATTATTTTCATATAAACTACTTCTTTCTTCAGTCTTAACCACAATACTGTGAACACTAACGTATACCACCTCACGTTAGTGCACTCGATTTTCACTGATGATGGCAGTCGATTTTGTAGAAACGTTGGTTTTGCAGAAAACATTTGACCACGGCCAAACAGCCCGGGAAGGAATTTTAACAACAAACTACTTCTTTGTTGCCGATAACGTAGTACACATATACAAAAGAACACCCACCACCTTCAACTATCATTTACATTTTTAGAAAATTTCTCCATCCTCTTCAACTACCTTTTTCGTTTATAGATACTTCATCTACCTTTCTACAGTGGATTATTATCACCTTCTTTTCAGAATACTTTATTTATCCAAATCAAGTACTTTACTCTTGTTAAAATGTAAAACGTTTCAGGTAAACTACGCCTTCCCTTAACCGATCCTTACTGTTACTATGGCAGTATTTCATTTTCACGCTTCTATTTTTACAGACTGGATACAATCTGTACTCGACAATGATCAAATTTTACGTATTCTATTCTACTAATCGGTATTATTTATTTTTCCTGTACATCTTTAATATCTCCATTTTGTCTTTTAAGTTTTATTCATTACTATTAATTTCACAATTGTTAACCGTTTATTTTTGGACGGTTAATAGCAGGGGCGTCTTTACGGCAGGAGGACGAACGGGAACGGACCCCCCCCTGGGGTCGAATTTTGTTAATATCTCTTAATTTTTAGGCTATTTTATTATTTTCTGCTAATATAGTAATAACTTTTTTTAATTTATAAACAGGTTTATTACAAAGCATTAGCGCATACGTTTGAAATATGAAATATAGGAAAATCAGTTCAGTCAATAAGTATCTTCCAAACAATGTTTCAATAACGCGTATTGTTAATCTATTATTACCGTTTACTTTAATAGTACAGATCTCAGGATGTCATAACAAGTTTTTTAACTACTTTAAAGATAGTAATGTTCATTAGTCTTAACACTCTGGAGTCTCAGTGTATAGTTACTTGTATCGTCCTTCCAGTCTAACCGATGTTGCTTACTTTCCTGGCACTGTATTTTTTAACAATTTTTACATGTATTACATATGAAATAAAAATTCGAACGTTACATTATTAAAATTTACGTTAATGTATTACACAAAGTAGCATAAAAAGGAACACTATTTTTTTCAAAACATCAATTTCTATAAAAGAAAAAAATATTGGAGCACCCAGGTTCTGTAGGCAATTGGCTACTCTGTGACACAATTGGAAACATTCTGGCACACATGAAAGCTTTAAGTTAATTGCGTTTTAATACTTTGCCTTTAGAAAAACAACAATGAACGCTAAATATGCTATCCAGTAAATACGCTAACGATAAATACAAAACGCGACGGGTTATAAAGAGGTTAGAAACGGGCTGCAAACAAATTGTATCAACTGTTTAATAGTTGATGTTTATGTTTACAAAAATTAAAACCAGCGTGCACTGTACACAATCGTATATCGATACGAAAGCATAACGTGACGACCAAACCCGAGACGTGCCCGTAATGTGACAGTAAAGCGAGCAAACACTAGTACACGGTCCGAGGCATACTCGCGCTGCGTCCACTACGCAAAATTATACTTCTACTTCTCGACATATATTCGGGCTTAGAGTGGAAAGTGTTAACTTGTTTTTTTCTTTTGTATGAAGCCGACTGACCTGACCCCGGATCCCCCCCCACGGTTAAATTCTATAGATAATAGCAATATAGATAGTAGTTATCTATTACACTCTCTGCGATTGGCAGGAGCAGCGTAGCGCACGGGTACAACTAGTATTGAATTAACGGGTATCGCTAGTACTGACAAATCTACTTCATAGTACTGAATCATTACAGATAGTATAATAATTTCATCATAGTTATACTGTTACGACGGTCGCACTGATCGTCGTATGGTACAGTGGAAAACAAAGTACAGACACCAATAAAGTCACTAATCACCACCTTTTTAACAGTTTCAAATCAACAGGTTATCCAAAGAATTATTATACTCGTACAATAATTCAAGTTAAATTTGTACACACGCAATAATAATGTCAAGTAATAGAGTCCCGCACGATAATCACTTTTCACTAATACCCGCTTGAGACGCACTCATTAAATCGCCCGACATAAAAAAAAAAACAACTAACAAGCCGGCTGCTGTGGCTTTTTGTAGGTAGCGCGTGTCTTCTAGAAATCTTCCATCCTCAATGAGGTGTGTCAGCTAGCGTATATTTCAAGTGTTCTGCACAGTACTCTGTAACGTACTTGAGCACGGCCTTGACTGAAAACACACCTGCTTGGCTTGTGAAGGGACGGGTGGAGGACGTTCTAGGCTGTTTGGCAGGATTACCGTTACAATATGCTGGTGACGGAATTTTTATCAAACTTTTTTTGCTTATGTCATGTTTGAATTTTGAAACTTTGTCTATAATTGGTATGTCACTGAAGAAAAAGAAATTAGAATTTTTTGCAATTTTTCCCGTAACTAAAAAATTATCTAACATGGAAATTTATGTAATAATAAGAGTACTTAATTCAATAGTGAGCTAGTTCTGCAAATTAGGGAGCATACTAGTTTATTAACAGTGAGTTTACTGTTTTAAACAACCGAATCACATCATTAGTTCAAGCAAACATTAACGTGTGGTATAGTACTATTTGTCCCGAATATTATGAAATACTGAATGATATAAAACGTCAAATAATAGTGAGGCTTTGTTGATTGTTCTTAACATTTTTGTTTCTTGTAAACATACTTATCAGCGGAACAACCACACCACTCTTTCTAAGTTTGCTAAAAGTTCGGTATTTTTCTTTTCCAATGGTGGGCTAGTAATTGAACTGTAGGAGAGTGTATGTGATCAATCAGCGAATGAATGAGTGCAGAGGATATGTGGCGACAAAGTCAACCGGCCACATTCATCGTTCTGTTCCTCTCCCCAACTGTTAGTGACGTCACACCTACGCTCATTTTGTTTCTCATCCTGTTACGTTTGCTACCATTCATTTATAAGTTTATATAAAACTAAAACTAACTGTTAACGAGTGCCGTTAAAAGCACCTAAGGGCTAAAATTAAATTCAGGAACCTACTGGCGGGCCCCCATCATAACTGATCAATTTTCAACAAGTAACGTGAAATTAAAAAAGGCACTATTTAATTCGAAGTAAGTAAAAACAGGTAACTTACACATTTAACATATCTTACTATACATCTTTAAATACAATCTTTATTAGTCAGTATAATAATGAAGTTCAGTTACAAGAAGTGGCAAGAGACTACTAACTGACAATTTCAGTAAGAAAGATCATGGCCTCATGGCCTTTAAATGTAAATATCCAGTGAGAATCAAGATAGTTATTAACAACAGCACTTTAGGGCAAGTGAGTCGTTTCAACTACTTTGGCTGTGCAGTAAGCTATGAATCTGAATATGATATAAGAGAGAAGATAAATACATTTAGGAATATTTGTGGTACGATTCATATAAATCTTAAAACTAAAACAAGACACAGCACAAGGATTAAATTTTATAAAACAATTATTGCACAATACCCACCACATTCATTTATAGGAATACTGCGTGGGTCATGACAAAAAAAGAATGCGGCATGATTCGGAGTGCTGAAATGCAGTTTATTTGAAATACTTTGAATTATACATCCAAGATAGAATAAGGAATCATTATGTCAGAGCGGAACTTGAAGTAAAGGACATAAATGAAATTATTGCAATTTACAGGAGACAATGGTGGGATCATCTGCAAGGGATGACAGAGCATCGATTGCCGAAAGCGGCACTGAACTATAAACCCATTGGTAAAAGAGACGTGGGTCGTCCGAGGATGAAATGAGTGCCGGAACAGGTTTATATATACTAGTCCTTGAAGATGAGGAGAATAATAAAGTTACAAGAAAGATACTATATATTTATACAAAACCTTTGTTTTTTGAAATATCACTCAAGTAAAAAAAAATGTAATAAAAATGACAAAATGTTACCATTATGATAATTACTGTAAAGATTGTCGAACAATAAAAATTAACGCGCAAATTTATAGTATTAGGCCTATGTCGTTGTAGGCATCGTACAGTGTGGACACTGTCTCACTGTTAGCTGAAGTTTTGACTGCTCAGTTTTCTTGTTTCCAGTTCGTGTTAATGAATTCAAATAACTAAGTAAGCGAGTGTTTTCTGTGTGTAGAGTTTTAGGTTGGAAAACACTTTAACGTAACTTTTGCATAACTCACTCAACGGATTAAGAATCAAGAACGACGGGTCGGGAAAGCGCCGAGGTTTGGAAGGAATCAGACTGACGCCGTTCTAATATTATCATTCTTGTTTTCCTCTTCGATGACTAGTTTATATAAACCTGTTCTGGGCACCCATCTCATCCTCGGACGACCCACGTCTCTTTTACCAATGGCTTTATAGTTCAGTGCCGCTTTCGGCAATCGATCCTCTGTCATCCCTTGCAGATGATCCCACCATTGTCTTCTGTAAATTGCAATAATTTCATTTATGTCATTTACTTCAAGTTCCGCTCTGATATAATCAATCCTTATTCAATCTTGCAAGGTACAATTTAAAGTATTTCGGAGAAACTGCATTTCAGCATTCCAAATCTTGCCGCATCCCTTTTCTGTCAAAACCCACGTATTATTCCTATAAATGAATATGGTGGGTATTGTGCAATAATTGTCTCATAAAATTTAATCCTTTTGCTGTGTCTTGTTTTATTTCTAAAATTTCTATGAATCGTACCACAAATATTCCTAAATTTATTTATCTTCTCTCTTATATCATATTCAGATTCATAGCTTACTCCACAGCCGAGATATTTGAAACGGCTCACTTGGTCTAAAGTGCTGTTGTTTATAACTATCTTAGTCCTCACTGGATATTTACCTTTAAAGGCCATGGTTTTGGTCTGTCTTACTGAAATTGTCAGTGAATACTCTCACGCTACTTCTTGTAATTGAAATATACCTCTTTGTAAATCGTCCTCATTTTCTTGAATAAGGACTATGTCATCCGCATATATCAGGGAACCCATACAAATTGATTTGATAAGCTGTATTCTTCCGAAGTCACTCTGGATTTACATGCTCTCAGCACGTCGTCAATGTAAGAATTGAGAAAACCTTTATGCTTCCTTCCAGTATCGTTTAGACCCCTCATCCCGTCGTTTAAATCGGCTCTGATCTCGGAAAATGTAGATCGGTAGGTTAGCGCCAGTCTTCCAGGCTCAGAATTGGATATGTGTGCAAAGTCTGAATAGTTTGACGTAAAAATAAGATCTCAAGTTAAGTGTTCATCATACAGTACAAGTCTGGAAAAAGAAAATTTACAAACAAACGAGTGGCGCCCAATTGTACAACGTAATCAGCTGGACAGACGAGACGGTCGCCACGCTTATAGGCTACAATTCCATCAACAACGAAGCTGTCCAGGCCAAAAGTGTCACATATTCACTTGTTATGTTATATTTGAATTGTGACATGTTTTAAAACTGTTATAACATATACATTGTAGATAGTTTAAAACAGACTGGAGAGCAGTGAGCAACAAAGATGACTTGGAATTTACCGTTTAAAGGTTATGTGCTGTAGTTGTAGCGAAACTATAAAATCTATATCACGTCGCTCTTTAAAAAACTCTTTGTAAATCATCCTCATTTTCTTGAATAAGAACTGTGTCATCCGCATATAGCAGGGAACCCATACAAATTGATTTATTACGCTGTATTCCCGAAGTCACTCTGGATTTCCATGGTCTCAACATGTCGTCAATGTATATATTAACAAATTTAGTTACCCCAGACTATGTTGTACTGTACTGGACACATAAATCGTGCCTGTTGGGTAATTTCATCACGGGAGAAGAGCCGCGTCGCGACACAAGCCATGAAACTTTCTTTTCACCAACCCACACCTACCTATCCCTACCCCTACAGTATAGGCTACAATACTGCCTCTCTCCACCCATGGTTATTTTCTTTCCCTTTACTGTTAAGAATTTTGTTTTTATTCAAACAAAAGCAGAGTATCTGCCTGCCAGTTTGGCGTCACTGGCGACATCCTCACCGCGTTACCCCCATGCGACCCCGACCCCTTCCGTCCGTTACCCACTACGCAACAAAACTTTTCAATCCTTTACTTGATATATCTCGCAACTTTGTTCTTACTCTATTAGGAAAAGTTCTGCTCCTCCCGACTCCCGGGCTTTGCGGTAATTTTTTTCCATATTTTCGCATTTACAAAATACGCGATTCGTGAATTTTTCTTTTGTCACTTAACGACGAATTGCGTCGTACACGCGACTAACGTTTCAGCAAATTTGTAAGTACTTTTTTTTTTGCAAAAGAAACTGTTCGTACTTACTAAAAGTTACAGTGATTGTTTGATGCTGAAAATTCTAACAAAATGTAAACATTTTATAGAATGTCTACATCTCAGTATCTCATCTATGAATTAATTTTTTCCACTTCTTAACGAACATTTTTTTGTATTCTGCTACATCATGTGTCTCTAATCATTAGCCTAATAGTAGCTAACTTTACTGGGGGATTGCACTGAAGTAGTACAGCATGAAAAACATGGCTTCATGTCACTGTCCAACTTACTTCAGTAACGTTGCAATAATCTACGCGCTAATGAGGTTACGCCAATCACGATTAGCGCGGAATCAGTTATAATCTAATAATTGCGAGGGTGAGGAATACATATGTTTAGGAAAATTGTAAAATTGAACAAATAAAATCAAATTGTAGGAACAAAAAGCGAAGCATCGAGCTAACTTACACGTTGGAAAATAAGAAGTCACCATCATTGTCGCCGTCATCCTTTACGGCTTAAGCTAGTAGCCAGTTCCAGTCTGAATGGAATTTATCCAACCATTGTTTACGGAGTCTTCCCTTCTCTTCTCCCTTGGATGATAGTGCAAGTTGGAAATCTAGTTGGATCCATTCTCTCTACGTGTAACCGCCACTCCGTTTCGTACCGGGAGATTTTCTCATTTAAGCTTTCATTCATGCCTAGCTCCATTTCTCTTAAGATGTCTCCTGGTACAACCCTTTACAGCCCTAAAGAACCTCATTTTCGCTCTTTGTATTCTAGATATATTTTTGGCCTTTCTAATCCAAGTCTCACTACCATACAGTAGTTGAGGTATGGCCATTACATTATAATATTTCAATTGGGTCTCTTTCCTTGTTTTCTTCTTTAAGTGTTTAATGATACATCCACAAAGCGACTGGAAGAGACTAATTTTGCTTTCAACCTCCTCATCATCTTGATATGTAATGCTGCACCCTAGATACTTGAAATCTGGCACCTGTTCTATTGGCGAGTCCTGTATGAAAATCTTTGTTCTAATGTGATTTACCCAGTAAAAGCCATAACTTTTGTTTTAGATACAGAAATGGTTTGATCGTAATCTGTTAAAATGTTAGTAATGTTCAATCATTTTCGTCTCCAAGAATTAATAATTGATGTCCGCAAATTTCGTTTCTTCCAGTTGCTCCTGGGTCCACATAAGTGATTCCTTCTCTGTGTGGGTTACCAGTGGCGTGGCGTGGTATATACAGCTGTTGTACATTGTGTTAGATCTCAAATGTAGCCTGAAAATTTATTCAAATTTTTCTGATACGAAATATTCTTTTCAGTGTTCTTTTTTGGGAATTCTGTGTTCTTTCCAACACATATTCAGAAAATGTAATAGACACAAATGCAACAGAATGGTTTCACACTTCAAACTTCTGTTCTGTATTTAGCACTTCAAAGTTCTGTATTTATACCATTTGGACCAGGGGCTTTACGATTTCTCTAGTCCTTCAATTCCTTCAAAGTGATACTGTCCATTTTATTTATGATCGATCCAGCATGATTAATGTCTTTCTTCCTCTTCCTCAGTAGTATACCAAAGTTGGGAATCATACACGGAAAAACAAAACACAGAAGGATACCCGAATTAAATTTTATAAAACTGTGGCTGTCCCCGCTTTCCTGTATGCTAGTGAGACATGGATTCTTGGTAAAAGGGACGGCCAGAGGATTCAAGCAGACGAAATGAAATTTCTGAGAGTGACGCAAGGTTGTTCTCTCTTGGATCGGAGAAGGAAGAGGACATTAGACGTGATTTAAACATTGTATCATTGCACCAGAAGATTTAAGATCACTGAAGGAGATAAACGTTTGAACCGCATACCTGATATCCGTTTACCTGTGGCTGCCTTGGGTTATCACCCTAATGGTACGAGAGATTTTGGTAGACTAAGGAAAAGATGGCTTCCGGAACAGGTCTAAGTCCTAGTCCTTGGAGTGGTTATGATAATGATGAGTATTCTTTTTTTTAAAAAAAGCTAAACTAGTTGTTCAGCGTATTTTCTACGTATCATTCGCTGACAGAAGAACAGCGTCCCGGTGCAACGTAATCTGACTCCACTATTCTTACATTGAATAAATCAAAACACAAACAATCAAATTACAAAAATAATAAAGATAACAGAGAAACACATAACTAAACAAACAAAACGGAAATAGGTGCGTAGTACACATCGGTTCCGAAAACGAACATAGCTGCTAACTGATCGTTTTGCCGGTTTACACAGCGGCAACACATTGGAAGAACAAATGTGTCCTCTCCACTAGTCTGTACAGTGACAACTGCTACGAGCTCACTGATTAAAAGCCTATGCAGTAAAAGTTGGCGAAGACTGAGCCGGCAACACAACATTAAAGGGCAAGCAGCAGACGGTACGAAAGCAATGCTACGCTTTCTTTCAAGTTTCCCTACTAATATTGTTCACATTTCAAATTATTAAATAACTACCGTATTTACTCTCTCATATAATGAATTTTATTTTCTTTCATTTTCGTCGGCAACAGCGGTTACATGGACACCACGCACTGATCATCAGGTTATCTCTTTCTGTCTGATTTAAATGCCATAATATTTTGTAAGGTTTTTGCCACGTCGTGGTTATTTTCTAGTTTGGCACTCACATAGTAATCCCTTCCGAACGCCATGGGGCTGTTTACACTACATTAACACACACCTACACATTTTCTCTTACATCTGGGTGCCTGCACTTTCTCACCTCCGGCCCGCGCTGTTATAGACAAATTTTATGTTTTCATAATAATTAATTTCATCCGCGGGGGTGCGCCCCCTTCTTGGATTCGCCACAGCTTCTGACTTGAAGTTGTTATAACTAATGTACACCTATTTTGTTCTTGAAATTGTTGTCATGAAGTCGTGTCCGAGTATTGATAATATACACCCTTTTTTTGACACAAAGTATTAACGTCTTATATAGACATTTTTAAGAAAATATTTACTTTTGCCTAAGCCAGGTTTTGCTCATTGCGAGACTAATGATAGGAATCTGACGTCTGACGGATCTCGTAATGAGCGAAGGCTACATTAGGCAAAGGTAAATATTTTGTTAAAAATATGTAGGCTATCGAAAACGTTAGCGTTCCATGTAAGAGAAAAAGTGAGTACGCATCATCGCCTATTTTGTATACATGATTAGAGTGAACAAATAACAATAATTTTCTACGATAGAACGTGACTTAAGGGGCGTTGTAACCCCTATTTCGCTCATGTTAATTTACTAGATTTCATGACCCGTTTTCTCAAACACTAATTAACTGAGCTGTTTGAAACTTTTACCATCGATTGATTGGCCCTCAGTAGAAATTTTAAGACAGCGATTTTAGAGTATGCTTACGTTTAGTCATATTAGAAATTTTAATAAAATGCAATGTGTAACACTTCAATAACGTCGCATATTATAATTTTTTTTCTCGTGACAGGCACATTGTATAAAAAAATCCCTGTCTTATAAGTTGTACCCTTTTACCCTACATACGTACAGAAAATGTGAGCTCTGTATTTCTAGTAGTTCCAAAGATAATGGGTCTTTTGTGTGAAAAAAATTCGGAAAACAGCATTTGAAGATTAATCATCAATATAATGAATTTGTGTGCACTGCCTAATAAAGTCATGATGCATATGAAGGTTTATGTGGGTGTTCTGCAGCTTGAAATTCTTCTTCCAGCTTCCATTGCTTTCTTCTGCCGGGCTTCTTTCTGTAGTTCTGCAGTTGCTTGTTCGGCTCTCTGCACTGGTTTCATACCCAACATAATTTAAGCACATTTCATTCCTACTGACATGCCTTGTTGTTTCAACACTAAGCACCTGGTTAAGTAACCTCTATTAAAGCATGAAACTCCATCATAAACCCAAAAATTCAATGGTTGTAGGGAAACAACATCAGTTTTACGAATCCGCGACCAAACTGTGTTGGTTACCGACTCATTGGGGTTTTTACTTTTACCAGGGAGACACTTTTTTGAAAGTTCTGGGTTAGCCAGGTATCTAAATATAGGTTTAAGCTCATCCATAACGGGGGGTGAAAGATGGGTATGTTTGGTATGCTCATAATCATAGCTCACCCATAATTTTCTCCATGCGCAATTGCCTTTTGATACTTGCACCAGCTGTTTTCACCTTTCGGGCAGAGACCACGAGAAGGGCTTTCATTTGTTGAGCCTAAATGGAAGTACTCAGCCCACACAGCTTTTTCATTTCTACTATATTACCCATGGCCAGTCCATTATACTTTTGTATTGCTAAGATTTTGTCATCAGTCAATCGATTTTACCACCCAGTCTCTTACCATCTGAAAGTTTTTTGAAGTTATACTCCTTTTGGCGCGTTTAGTAGAGGGTAAAATTGAGAGCTGCGCGCGCACCCTGTTGCGGAAGTGCGACATGATGATGTTAGCCATCAATGATAAATAACAATGTAAATTCATTTTACTCCATAGTTCCAGATTGTATTTGTATTTCTACGTATCTTATTGGTAAACATATCCAAGACCACTCACCTGAATTTACACAAAACTAAAATTAAAGGTTTTCACGTGCAATGATAAATTATTAAACTAATTTTCAAGGTTAATTTTTATTATTAATTAAGGTTTTGTTGATTACATTGCTGTTAAAAAACAAAAGAGAAAGAGAAATGCTTAAAAAAGAATTTCGCCGAAACCGAAACATCGAAGCATGATAATGTTTTTAGGCTTTAAAAATGAGATTCCTAGGCTGTGGGGAATCGAAAATGTGGAAAAAATGTAGTGTTTGTGAACGTGATAGGGGTATACCTAACGCGCATGTGCAAATCAGTCAGCTGTATACAAACGCCACGTTCTCAGCATAACACGTGGTTATTGTTGAAATTGATAGTGAAGCAGTGCATATATTACATTTTATTTATAATTTATAAATTATTTAAAACGGGCATTATTTCCATACACAACAATTGGAGGAGCATATATGGGTAAAGGTGAGGATAAGTTACCGATGATTTTAAGTGGAGATTTTAATGTTAATTTCAACTTTGAAAGTTCTGGTCTACTTATCAACTTTTTACGTGAAGATTTAAATCTATCAATAAATAATGACCCTACAGTTTCTACAACACGACATGGTACCACTATTGATGCTGTATTTGTACGATATTTAGATAACGTTTCTACTAGACAATTTGTATCATATTTTAGCTACCATAAGCCTCTTCTAACTCACATGCCCATTGAATCACAACCAGAACAACCAATGGACATGGATTAATTATTTTCAATATATATGAATTGTGTATATAGTAATAAATATTTTTTTAATTGTGTAAAAATAATTTAACGGTGTATAAATAAACATTATTTTAATTTGATTATGCTTTTTGATTAAACCTATATTAATTGTATTTAATATCTTTCTTCTATTATTTTATCGTCCTTTCTACTAACGTAGAGTATTGGCACGTGGGATAAAATTTTTGGATAAAAAAATGTTTTGTTACGCCAAAGAAGTATAACTTCTTACGTGCGTACATAAGTACACACACGTTTTTTCTTATTTAGTTTTGCCTTCAGGGTGCGGAGTCTCTTTCCCATCCGCTTTTGTATGTGTCCCACACACTCAATTTTTTCAATAGTGAAGTAAGAAATACGAACAAAAGCAATAGTTCTGTGTACTAGAACAAACCGAAATATGCTAAGCTCGAAAGAGTGACATATTGGACTGAGTTTATCCCTGACATCATCATCTAAAAAAAACATAAAAAATGTTCTACGTTGCCCGATTAATTTAAAATTAATATCAATTGAAAGCAGATATTCCATACAATATTTTGGAACAAAAAATATTAAAAATCGAATTTTTTGACCAAAATGCCTTACAGACACCCCTTAAACACTCAGCTATTAACATAATTTCAATGTTGTTATTGAGATCAGAAGCGCGTATTGCGATAATGTACACTAAAACGCATTCTCACGGAACTACGTTGAAACATGCTGCCTTATTGATTTCCTGGAGAAGCAAATCGCGCTACAAGTGACATCTATTAGACAAAGTTTACACTAAATGAATTTACACACTATTTGTTACTGGCCGAACATATTTGAGTTATTAAAAAGAACGTTGTATATTATGAGAGTCCGTCAAAGCTAAGCTAATTGTTCTATTTATGAATAAGCAATACAATTTTAACGCAACCATATTAATAATAACCACAGTCTGAGTTGTAATACAAATACTATTACTAATTTGCGTACATCGGGTAATTAATTTTTGGCTTCTTATTTATTTATTTGTAAACTGAACAGCATAAAAATGATCAACTACACAGATAATGTGTTTGATTGAATTCAGACATACAAATCAAGTATTGACATTTATGTGAACTAAGTCGACACCAGAATTAAAAAGAATGCTTTAAATGTGGATAAAGGTAAAATTATTTATCATATAAATACATAATATGTCACCAAATAAGTGACTCTTTGCAACATCGGCGATACTAAAATAAACAACAGACTATAAGAATAGAATTAATTTGGTAAGGCCAGAGTCTGTCATCTAGCCCAGTGGTTCGAAACCAGTGGTACGCGGAGGGATCCAAAGTGGTAGCCTATGTAAGAAGAAATAGGCCTACGTAAGCCTAGGAAAAAGTATTTACTTGAAAAAATAAATAAATAAAAATTTTATGTTCGAAACAACAATAAATTTTCATCGGACATGATTTAAATAAAAACAAAATAACAGCAACATGTGTTATATTAATTATTATTTTTTTTAATATGTTATTACGAGGGTCATTCAATAAGTATTTATTGAATACTTAATTGAGTGTTACCTGGCAACGTCGTTGTGAGTTTTGATCAACTCTTCAATAATATATTGCATAAACATAACCAATACAGTTTTATTTACGATGACGTGTCCTCTTGAGTACAGTACTTTCGAAGAACAGCGTTCTGTTATAAGATTTTTGGATTTGGAACCACTATAACCACTAACTTGGATTCACTATTTTGAACCTGAGTCAAAACGACAAAGCATGGAGTGGAAGCATCCCAGTTCACCCTCCAAAAAGAAACTCAAAACCCAGCCATCGGCTGGTAAGGTGATGTTAACCATCTTTTGGAGCTCCCAAGGCCCAATTTTCTGTGATTACCTACAAGACCAGCGTACCATCTATAGTCAGTACTATTCTGACATGATTGTGAACAAAGTTAAGCCTGCATTGAAGAAAAAATTCCTCTGATGGCTGAGGAAAAATGTGATTCTTCTTCACGATAATGCCCGCTCACACACGGCAAAACTGATGCTCGAAACAACAAAAAAAGTAGGTTGGGAGATCCTGCCTCATCCCGCTTATATCCCTGACCTTGCCTCATCTGACTTTTTCTTGTTTGGCCCACTCAAGGAGACTTTGCGTGGTGTCAAGTTCAACAGCAATGAAGAAGTGAAGGAAAAAGTCAAAAACCGGCTTCGACATCAAAGTACAGTAAAGAATTCTTGTAAAGCTTGTAAAGAGATGGGACAAGTTCATAGACGTTGCTGGAGTTTACGTTGAAAAGTAAAAAAAATTGTACTGATTGAATAAAAAGTTTTTCCTCCATAGTTGTTTGTTTGTTTACTTATTGAATGACCCTCGTATTTTTCAATACTAAAAAGAGAAAATCTGTAATGAAAGTACAGTAGAGCATCGATTATCCGAACGTCCATTAACGGAATGATCTATTATCCGAACTCAATAAAAAGTACAATTATGTACTGTAGGTCTGTTGTACAGTAATGTATTGGACACGTGTAGGCGTATTAGATATTTATTGAACATAAAAATTGTATACTATAAATGATTACAGTAGTGTACAGTAATAAAGAAACGCCGTAGCTATAAATAAACGCTTACAAATCTTAAACGACTTCAGTCTTCAGCAGTGAGAAAACGGGGTATCGGTTTGAAGCAGACAGTGATGGAACAATTTTTCAAATCCATGGTACTGTATGTTTGTTTTGTTTTTTAATTTTTAATTAATAATATAGTACAGTGTTTATATACAGGTTGCTGTAATTACATAACAGTATGTTAGAAATGATTTTGTAATAAAAACCTTTGTTTTTGTAAAGAGAAATAATGTTTTCAATTTACGATATATTATCCGAAATATTGATAATCCGAACGGGGTCTCGTCCCGAGAGGTTCGGCTAATCGATCCTCTACTGTAATTAACTGTCTTTATATAGAACCAACGTCATTTTCCATTTTAGCAACAACAATTAACTTCAAATTGTATGTATTTACCATTTATAAATTCTATATATTAGATTTAGATAACTATACATAACTAGGGATAATAAGATATACTGTACATGTTGTATCAAGTTTTTTATTGATAAAACCCCAATAACCTTTCTTTAAGCTCCGGTGGTACGCGAAATGAACACGGAAGACCAAAGTGGTACGCGGGTCCGAAAGGTTGGTAACCACTGTACTTGACCAACCGAAAAGTTAGGCATCGGAGAACAGTGAAACGTGTGCCAATAAATAAATGAATTAATAAAATAGCATTAAAATATATCCAACATGTGGTCACAGTAGAAAATGTTAACGGGATATCTTCCTGGCGTGACAGTAGACACATTTTGTACAAACAGCGTTTTGTTCATATACTTTTATTTTTCTTCTTCTCCTCTTCAAGGATTAGGTTATATAAACCTGTTTCGGCACCCATCTCATCCTCGGATGACTCACGTCTCTTCTCCAGTGGTTTTATAGTTCAGTGCCGCTTTCGGCAATCGATCCTCTGTCATCCTTTACACATGATCCCAAAATTGTCTTCTTTAAGTTGAAATAATTTCATTTATGTCCTTTACTTCGAATTATGCTTAAATTTTTTTATTTCTTATTCTATCTTGCAATGTATAATTTAAAGTATTTCGAAGAAACTGCATTTCAGCACTCTGAATCTTGCCGCTTTCCTTTTTTTCATTACCCACGCCTCACTTGCATAAATCACCGTGGGTATTGCAATTGTCTTATAAAATTTAATCCTCTTGCTGTGTCTTGTTTTATTTCTAAGATTTCTATGAATCGTACCACAAATATTCCTAAATTTATTCCTATATTATTTCTTCTGCAAGGATATTGCATTACATACCTTCACATTGAAGACTAAGGTGACGACTTTTCGTAAAGCAGATTTGACAAGAGCCAAAATTGTGGTAGGCGGTACTGTTGTGGAGCAGGTCAGCAATGTTAAACACGTGGTCTATAATGTGCCTTACATTGCAAACAATGACGTAGTGCATAAACTACATAAGTTCCACCATATTGTAGCGTGACAGAAAATCCACTACTTATTAAGTCATATAAAATCATAAAGTTTAATTACACCACATATGTTAAAATAATATTGAATGAGATTTAAGGAAATCAAAGGAATGAACCACGATAAAATAAAAATCCTCATTACATTATACAAAAACCACTGTTTAAATATCAAAGAAAGTATTGAAAGCAACTCATATTATAAGATCAGTAATTTACCCAGGAAGCTAGGAGCAGTAAACAAATTAAATAACACCATATCAAGAAGAAAGAGAATCAGTTTAAGAGTGGTGAATACCAAAATACCCCAAAAACAAGAAGAAGGAAGAATAAAGTTTGTGATCAGGAAGAAAACAATACCCTGAAACCTTTAGAGAAGAACAAGGTCCGTATCAGTAAATAAATTAGATGCTCCAAACTAAACATCAGTCGAGATAACACAAAGTACCTTGGTTTACCCAAGAATGAAGAAGGAAGACAAGAAGACCAGAAGAATGAAGACTAGAAGAAGGACAAGAAGGAAGACAAGAAAGAAGATAAGAAGAAGGACAAGAAAGAAGATAAGAAGAAGGACAAGAAAGAAGACAGGAGGAGAGGAAGAAATAGTATGAAAGAAACACCGTTGTAAAACCTATTATTATTATTAACTACCATCAACCCCAAACCCACAAAAACGATTAAAAAGAAAGTATAACATACCAAAATCCTATAAAAATGTAATTATTTAGAAAACTAAAGTGCTGTATAGTATTATAAGAAGTGAACCGACTAAAGCTATTGTGTGATAAGAAAATAAACAAGTCTTAACAGTCCATGATTACTAAAGGTCTGGTCTGAGATAATAAGACTCAAAATATCAGAACCAACAGTGAAAGTGAATTTGTGTAAGTGTTTTTTGGAAATGCAATAAACTTAAAGTTAGTGATACTATGACTTATCAATATGCTATATAACAACTTTAATATCCAATAATAAACAGCATAATAAAATAATAAAATGGAAGATTTCCAGTATTTTATTATTTTAATGTAACTCTTTATTTACAAGACATTTGTAAAAAAATGCTAATAACTAGAGTATGGGTGGTCATGTTTACTGATGAAGGGTATCATAAATAATAATGGTTTAGACCAGAAAGGACTGGCATTAATTTAGTATTCATAGGTTTAAAATGTTTAAATAAACGGTTTGTTCACAGCCATAAAATCAATGTGTTTGTAAGAGTTATTAGAAAATAAGATTTATATTATGTGTTTAAAATGAATAATGTTTGCTAAATAACAGCATACATACCATTAATAATGTTTCAGTAAGTATGCTATGTTAACTCAAAAAGAGTTAAAAGTATATGTTCAAACCATGTCAGCAATATGTTCAATTGTACAGATTGCTAAATAATGTTCATAATTATTTTGTATAACAGTAGTGTTAATTAAATACTACACCTCACAATAAGTTATAAACCATTTTATTTTCATGTAATAGTAACTATGTAAAGTCAGAGGAGTGGTAGAATTAAATTTATTTGAGAAAGACAGAAATGTAAAATTCTAAACTCTAGGCCATTTGGTGAATTCACAGAAACAATATAAACCAGTATAATTCACTTATAAATCCTGTAAACTAGCAAGATTTAGATAAGGTAAATCAGTTAACCACTACTGGGAATGATCCTATGAGTTAAAATGATAATAAGGAAATATACCTTAAAATATTGTAAATTTTCAAAATATATAAGTTAATTAATTTTAAAGAGCAATGTCAAATTCAGAGATTAACACAAAAAAACAGTTCAAAGGTTTAATTTATATGTATTTAAGGAAAGGAAGAGGAATATGACTAATTAAAATTTATTATAATAGTATTAATGATAATTAAAATGGAGGAAAATTTGTATAAAGACGGAAATCCAATTTTGAGCCTATATTTCCAAAAGGGAAAGAAATTTGTTAATTTCCACAAAATGTCTACAGATATGGACTATAATATATCAATTTAAAAGGAATGAGATGATTAAACCAATGATAAGATTCATAATTCATGAAAGTGATGAATAAAATAAATAAATTCCATATATAATGTAATATTGTATCATGTGTATGGGTAATCGAAATATGTTAACAATACTTTTTCAAAGATTAACTGGGCCAGATTTTGACCAAGTTAATTAGTCTTTTGTTGAATATCAAGCTGAATGCTGAATAGTTGTGTGAAAAAACGTTCCTTAAAACCGAGTAGAAAATGGTACGACAAATTGCCATTAATGTTAGTGCATCGAGAGTTAGATGAATTGACACTTTCTCAGCTAAATTTACCAAAACTTTAACGACAATAGTGAGAAATAACACCTAACTTCATGATACGAGTGATATAAAACAGTAAAACAATATATTTGACATAATTCACGCTACAACGCATAATCACTTTTACAGACAACCTAACCAACAGAAGTGAACACATACCAAATAACTTAATTAACACCAATATACACGGAACACTTCTTCAGAACACACCAAACTACCTAATAGACAGATTACACCAGTGCGGGAACATTTCAAACATTCATGAAGATAATTTTGTTGAGTTTTTAACAAGACGACTTTTGCAGTGACTTCGCCAGAACTAGTAGCGGCCATCTTTGAATTTACCAATCTGCATTCCACCTCGAGTGACGTCATAGAAGCTCCATCTGGTCTGACAAAACAATTTTCTTAAACATTATATATACGAATTATTTAAATACTGTTAAATAATAATTATTGAATTTATTTTAATTGTTAATGTTATACTTTCTCGTCACCCTTCTCTGACTATTAATTTAATCGCTCAAAGAACCTGTCCTTTATATAATACATATAATAATTTTTACACTGTATGCACAATCGATAATTCCCTGAGACGGAGTCGATAATTGTTCTCAATCGATAAAAAATCGATTATTTATTAAATTGTTCAATAAATCCATATATTTCAATTGTTTTTTATCTGTTATTATTTCACAGGCTAATTTAAGGTTATAAATTAAGGCTAAGGGACTTCAAGAAGAAGAAAATATTTTATTTGAGTGAGATATTGGACCAGCAAGAAAAATCATCGATCGATTGCTGACTGGAGTTAATCTATTTAACTCCAGACTTGGTTCAAATCTTCCAGAAGTGCTCGATAGTTAATAAATACCTGCCTGATTATCAAAATTTTTACAAAACCTTTAAAGCAGCTTTATTTCTTATTTACACACATTGATTAACATAAATAAATTATTTTTGTATTATTGAAAAATTTTATTTTTTTATAAAAATTTTCTCCACTATTTTATTTTTGTAAAGACCGGCATACCGGGTCTTGTTACAATATGTGTGGGACCATAAGCAGAACTCTAAAAGTAACGCGGCTAAAGTTCTAAAAGGTGACGGCCCTCCATAGGTCTGCGAATTGGTGTTTCACAAAATCCCAGACCAGAAGTGTTCAAGCGATCGAAATGGGATTTCTCAGGCAAACGGTATACTCGTCAAGATCGTACAAGAAATACAGATATACGGCAGGACCTGAATATTATATACATTCACAGGAATGCCCATTTGATAGGAATGTCCATTTGATATGAATGCCCATTTGATAGGAATGCCCATTTTATGGGAATGCCCATTTGATAGGAATGCCCAAAATCGGCCCTACTATGGTTGGAATATCTTAACCGAATGGATGCCTGCCGCATTCTCAAACAACTATTAAATTATTCAATTATTATCCTCAAGTAACTCTTTCTTATTTCAGTTTCTTGCAGTTCTTCTATGTTCCTTTTTTATAAGAATAGAGTATTCTGCAAGTACGATATTTTAAATGTTATCAGTGAATGTAATCGTAATTGAAATTCACATTGAAACCTCTGATGACACAGATTGTTCTGTGAAACGAGCATCAGGCGTATATACATTCCCGGATTCCCGGATCCACTCGTAATTTCCACTCTTTAACTATGTCATCAATGTAGATGTTAAACAGTCTTGGTGATACGCTACAGCCTTGGCGCACTGCCTGGTTAATGGAAATCTCTTCGTCAAATCATCTCCTATACTATCCTTGTACAATAGTATAAGCTCTTTATAACGTCTACAAGATGTTTAGAATAACCCCTCTTACACATAATATCCCAAAGAACGGATCTGTTAACTCTATCAAATGCTTTCTCGTGGGCATTAAAAGACAAAAGGACGGAGAAGTGTGAGACGCTGTAGTGACCAACTGTCAGCCTGGGACCGGAACAAACCATTTTAGCCTAATCCTTGTTGAAGAAAATGATGATGATCATATTATTTCTATAGTATAGATTATTTTCCCTTACAAACGAAATCTGTAAAAAGGTGTAGTGTTGGAAGGTGTTATTATGGGGTTGGAACACTTGTACGGAGTGACACTTCTACGGAGAGACATTTGTACGGAGCCTTTTCCTCTACCTGATGAGTCAGAAGTGCAATGTTGACACTTGTACGGAATGACCACTAACGACTGTTAATAACCGGTTTTGCAATTTTCTAGGTAAATGTTAGCGTGTCAGTTTGACATGCTAGAACGCTGTGGTTAGAAGGGAGCTGGTGCTGAGTATTAAACTTTTTTGTTCAAATTGTAAGAGACATTCAGCCGACTTTGTGACGTTTCCAGGGAACACCACGGGGAGGTAGTCTCTTTTCGTCCCCCATTTTTTTTTAATTTTATTTTATGTTATTTATTTTATTTTTTAATGCTTTAATTGAGTATTAAACTTATTTAAAATATTTACATGATATATTTGCCAATGGTTTGACGTCGTCCTGTAGTAGCCTTTTTCTTTACTGTAATTTCTGTGAGTAAGCCAGAAATGATTTTAAGTTGCCATCAACTTGGAGTCTTTGTAATGCCTTTGAAATAGTCTCGTCGGTCTTCATTGCTGACTTCTTCCTTCTTTTCCCGTCCATATTTAAAACTAATCGGTCAAACTGGTGGCCGTAGTACTCTGCGTCTTCTCGAAGATTTTTTATTAGCGAGTAAACATTAGGATGAACTCTTGAAATTAATCTGTTGATTCTTTGATTCCACCCTTCTGAGACGTTATTAGTGCGGTGGCGCCTTCCACTGCAGTTCCACATATCTCTTGGCATATGCTCGTTATCGAGCCACTGGTCTACAAAATAGTCGTAGAACTCCTGAAGTTTTTGGTTTTCAGGTGAGCTCTCCTGAATACAGAGCCAACCATCGTCCAACATTTCCAGGGGAAGATGTGCCAGAGCTGAACACATTCTTATGTGACAGCGTATTTCTTCGTTTTCCTTGTAGGCAGTAACAAGGCCGCAATATTGCACTTTTTTCCACATACATTGATTAAAGTGATAATTGCAACCCAAAATCTCTGTTTCAGGAAACAAACTTCTAGCTGACTGGACGATAGCGATTTCGAAGTCCATCATGAGAGTTGTAGGGCTCCATCCAGGCACGTTGGTTTTTATAGCTTTGAAAAAACGATCATATGTTTCTCGTTTTTTGTTCGGTAGCAAGGCGTAGACAGCTGGAATTGTGTTTGTTTCCTCCCAAGAACTTCCAAGATCGGCGTGAATGACAAATAAATGTCCAAACTGCTTGCTCGAACTCTTGAAGGTTCCGTGGATAAAGAATGAAAGACAGCTTGGTTGATTTTCCATTTTCGCTGGCAAACACCAATATTCTGTCATTAGGTCCCCTGTTGTCATCTTCGAGTAAAAAATTGCTACCGTCGTTCATAAGTAAATTATTTTCTTGAAGAATTATTCCTTCCGAATCGGTCGGATCTTTTATAGGTCCCATATTTTTTTGCCCAATGCGATGCAGCGATTGTTTGGCACTCCTATGTGATGGTAGCGATGTGACTAAGTCGTAGCCTCGATTGAAGAGCTGGCCTACATCTTCAGCGTAAATAGTTGAAATTGTAGTGTCTGTTTCTCTTGCACGCTTTTTTGCGTTTACAAAATGTTTTCGCACTTCATTTGCTGCTTCATCCGGAATGCAAACATGGCTTCCTTCGCCTAAAACTGTGTTGCTTTTAGTTTTTAGTCTTCCTTTGCATTTATTCTTTATGAAGTTTATACAACGCCAATAAGTTACCTCTTCTTTGTTGGTATAATCCACTACATACTGATGCCCGTTGTAAATAACTAAAGGTTTTCCTTTGGTGGTCTCGCTGAACTCCATATCTCCAAAATTATACCACGCACACTACTTGACACTCGGATATCAACTGTAGTAATGAACTCTTCTTAGCGAGTGCCACCCCCCAACCATTACCTGCCAGCCACGCATTCCAACCCTTATAGTTCTCGCGTCAAAATTCTAAGAAATGCATTAGGCCGGGATTATACTGGTGCTGCACAGTGTAAGGGTTGAACACCCTAAATGTATAGGCTATTTTCTGGGAATTGGCTGGCCAGCACCAGATTACTCTCCGTACAACTGTAACTTTCTAAATTTTTCATGCTTGGCCATTTCCGGGAATATTTTGGGCACCGTATAAATGTCAACAAATTTCATCTCCGTACAAGTGTCGCTCCGTACAACTGTCACAACTTCGTTATTATTTAGTAATCAAAATTAATAAATAAAAATTATATATGGGAAGAGGCAGCAATCGGTTAGCATTGGCCGTCTGTCTCTTTTTTCTTTCTCTATTTTTCTACAATGTCTGTTAAAACCTGAGCCACTATAAACCCGTCATAACCAACACAGGCGATAGATGTAGGGCTACATATTTTAAAATTGAGAGACACTTTTAATGTCTACACTTTGTTTACGCAAATTTACACAGAATTTCCAAAACACAACGTGCTGAAAATGAAATGAACCCGTACAAAACGTTCACAAGAATTTGCAGAACACAGCGTAGAATAACAATTATTGTAATCAATGGCGCACCGAGGGAAAGATTTTGGGTATTAACGTCAACATTGGGGTCGTCTTTTCTTAGAGGGATGATAAACGGCACATCAAAAATAAGAAAATAACTGTGCCGGTAACAACGTAGTTATATAAGTAGAATTAAATAATTAAATAACAGGTCATGTCTTTAATTACTTTACTCTACAGCTGTTTTGCGAATACGCAATCGCTTTGAATAAACATAGCTATAAGTTGTCTGCATGTTGAGTTGCATGATTATCATAGTTTTTGATGTACTATGTCCTCTTAGGGAGTAGGAAAAAGGTTGTGTTTGACTGTTTATTCACCATACAGTGAAACAAACTCGATTTACGATATAAATCGGGGACGTCCGTGTAATTTGGACCGGTGTGTAACTTGGACTGTTTAAAAATTTCGAATATGGAAGGTTGGTCACCCCTTGGCTGCGTGTAGGTAGGCTGCGCAAGGCTGAGGGTAACTTTCTCTTAGCAAGTTGTTTTCCTATGAGTTTCAAGGTTGAGGGGGGGAGAAGAAAAGACGTTTATTGCTCACATTCCTTAAAATGTATGCCTGCCATTGTGACACAGAGTGGTGTGAAGGTACAGAGTTTTGTGGCACATTCACGTACTGAGGAAAAACTATCGTACGCTCAGTTTCACAAATCTGTTTAAATTAGTTGTCACAATATTTGGAAACAATGCAATTTTTACACAATGTGTAATTTGAACCGCCAGTAAGTGTGTAATTTGGACCGCTCAACTGTTAGGCAAATCTATGTTGCATATCTGCGTGATTTTATTTGCGTTTCTAAACACGCGTTTGAATGCTGGTTTTCAGTAGTTGAGATAACGTAAATCTTCTTGTAGGGCTCATTTCACTGTACACTCATAGATCATGTTGTATGCCATATTAAAGAATTCGATACAAATGGCGTGGATACCAAGCGAAACATGAATGTTATTTTTTTCTTTTTTGAAAGTTAGTCCGCGTTATACAGAAGTCCGCATTAGTAGGATCCAGGTTTTCGGGACTATTCTGTATGTTATATGTAAAGAAACTTCGTGGCCTACACTTATTCTGTGATTTACCTCTGCCGTCCACTGGTTATTATAATCTATTATCGTTGTCATCAAACACGCAAAGATACGCAGCTCTAAGCGATGTCGGTTCCTGCTTTGCTTCATGGGCGGTTTGTACATCGGGTAACAACACAACTGGAAGCACAGTAACGACAGTAAGGAACAGCTTTGCACTGCTCCAGTTCCGTTACAACATTAAGTCAACAATTAAGACATTTATGGTCGGTGAAACTGTTGAGTCCGTCCGCTAGTAATTACATTGTTAATTATATCCGCCGAGTTTTGCCGAGTCGTAAAAAACGAGCAGCAATCGGTTCATGTTGTAACGTAAAAAAAATAAGGAAACGGAAAACAAAAGCGCGGGTGTGTGTGGGGATGACAGGGGGGGGAGAGAGAGAGAGAGAGTGAGAGAGTGTGTGTGTGAGAGAGAGACGGATGCTCAAAGTACGTAATAGAAAGTGGAACGCAACGACGCTTCTACACTTTGAAAGTTGTGCATGCGTGCGTGCGTGTGCACGTGCGCGTGCGACACCAGACTGCGAGCTAGTTGGGATTTTTAGTCCGTGCAATTTGCAATTCATAGCAAGCGGAGCGCACAGACGTACGATCACGTGCGCGCACACACACCCACACTATGTATGTGTGTCTCCCTTCTCCGCTTTCTGTTTGCATCTTAAATGAGCGCACAACGAACACACATGATGTTGGCTGGCTTCAGTCATCAGTGATGACGGAACTGGAGCAGTACTCATCGGCAGTAAGTGCTCATAATGGTAAGAGACGTAGACATTATACTGTCGCAATCCATCAACCAAACGTTTACCAGGTATTACCCACTTCCATTTCCCCTTCCGCTCCGAAACAGTCTCTATACACTGTTCTTCTTCTACTTCTTCTGTCGTCTTGGCTTGCTCTCAGTGATTTTATTCCATTCCGTCCTCTCTCTACACAACGTTCACCAGCCGCTCACATTCATACATATCAAATCATATTGAACGGAATTAAGATTCTGTTCAAAAGTTATGAAACTACGGAGAAGTCAACAGTGAATCTCAGAAAAATTAAGACAGTTTCCTAAACTGTTTTAGATAAAATGAATCATTTAATATTTTATTGTTTCAAGACGAAATTTATTTTTAAAAATCCATCCTAATTAATGCACATGTAGTGTGTATTAATATGTATGAAATTTGATTAACATAAGAAAAATAATAAATATAAATTGTTATTGTAATTCTTTTCTCCCCGTGGTACTGAGGTGACAACGCTTAGGTCTACTTATAAATATTGTATAAACAAGCGGCTAACGAATGCAGGGCCCGAGTATCTGCAGTGATAAGGGGATCCCCTTTTACCAAGTGTCAACGGCCTCCATGAGGGCGGATGAGCGGGTAAACGGATAGGGCACTCTCTTGCCCTTGAGATGGGAAACCATGCCTAAAGGCGGACGAACTGTCATGTCGACGGCATACGATTGAAAAGGCAATGGGAAACCGCTCCATTAAAGGTCAATAGGTTATCCCTCGTTTAAGAATGTTGGAGAATGGTGGAGGGGACTGTCTACAGAAGGGAACAGCTTGCAAGCCACCAACTTCTGGGCTGAGGAGAAGAAATAGATATTGTAAATCTTTATATAGCAAACACATACAGACTCACAAAAAACTCTTATTATATGTGTATCATTATTACACCTGATTAATATTTAATAAACCATCATTCCATATGTTTAAAAAGACAGCTGTAAAATGAAGCCGACCAGGTAATTATCTTTGGATGTAGACTACAACAAACGACTTCCTGGAATTGTGTTGAACGATTTTCTAAGTACCTGGTCGGAAAAAAATCGCTTAACGTCAGAAAAACGTTGACATTAACTATCTATATATTGTAACGTTAAATATAGACTCTACGGGTTCTTTTTAGCCACACGTTGTTGGCGTCAATTTTGTAACGTTAAATCGACTCGTTACCTTTATTATATTCTGGTTATTTAATGTATATTCTTTGTTAATAATTTAAAAGATGAGTATCTGGTCAGGGTAATATTTGTTGAGCGCCAATTTGCAATAACAGGTTGCAAATAAAATTTATTTGTAAAATATTAATTATGATTTTCGTTAAAATATTATAAAGGTTCCTATATCAGCTATAATTAAATCTCTTTTAATCTTTTCTCTAAGAGATAAATGTGATAACTAAACCTCATCAAAGCAGATTCGAATAGTCTGCCATATTTTAAAATGAAGAGTGTTGCCAACTTAATCTAGCTGATGAAGCCAATTCACAGTCCTGATATAGTGTTTATAATATCATACACATTTTGTATTCATTAAATAAAGAAACTAATAAATCTTTTATCTGTATTTATTACACTCAAATCCTTTTATTATTTTCATTAAATTGTTTTTAAAATAACAAATATAATCGTTAACAAAAATCTAACCGGCTGTTCTTTACATATGCTCAGTATGGCAGCAGTAGCATTAATAATTTCTATATCTCAAGGCCCATATTTATATTTATTAAATAAAACACAAATAGATTGTGTTACGTTAGGTCCTTTTGACTACGATATAAACAACAGTTATTATAGGAAAAGTACCAAAATACATGGGATTATAAATAATTACAAAGTGCCTTAACAGGATTATATTAATAGTTTAACAATGTTCAGTGTTTATAGATTATTTTGAGTTAAATGTTTTTTAGATCTAGTTCACTTTATATTATAGTAATACTCTACATTAATAGTTTTTCATACTGATGGTAAGATTATTCATTGATATTGTTCTCAGTGAAAGTTCCAAGTGGTTTTTATTAAAAGTGTAATCAGTGTCTTTGAAACCTATGGCCTAGGCATACCATGGAATAGTTCAGTTTAATTATATATCAAAAAATACTTCTCTTGCTGTGTAAGTTGATTGTATTTCTTCAGAGATTCCTTGGTTTACTTCTTTATAGTAATGTAGCACTTCCTTCTTTTATTTAGTCTGGTTGAGGGTGATTATTTAACTTTTTAATTTAGGTCCACTGATATGAAATGTATAATAATTTAAATTAGTCACTATCTGGTGTTTAATTCAACCTTTCTCGTTCAGATCCAATAATACAATTCTTATTTCATATATATCATTTTAGTTGCTAAGGCCTATTTTCCTTTTTTATTGGTTTCTAATGTAACATTTTTATGTCACCCTGGTGATATTATAGCATCAACATAAACAAACTTTTACTATTTTATCTTTCATTTTCTTTAAACTGTTATAACTTTTTTATAAGATCTTTGATCTTCACTTTTTTAGTTTCTTTGATCTTCTGATGAAACACTGATTATTTTGACACCACTTTTGATTATCTTCTGTTACATATTTCTTGAGTTACCCATTTACACTTTTTATTTATTTGTTCCAAAATTATTTATTATTAGTTCTTCTTGTACTTTTCACTTTATTAAAACTATTTGACACATTTATTAATCATATAACTTAACCTGACATTGTTTATTATCATTTTAATAGAAATTCTTATTCAAAATACCTTAACTGTCTAGTTTTACAAAAGTCTATTACTATTATTTTGGTACTTTCCAGTTAATATAAACATTAGTATTATTAATATTATCACATATAATATTAATCACTATGACCCAAACTAATTACTAATAACTCTTAGTAATAGATAACAATTCCTCTTAATTTACTGTATACAATACAGTTTTTATAGATAAAACAGAATCTTATAAGTAAGTTCCTAAATATTGTCCCCATTACTTATCATTATTAACATTATTTTAACTGTGATAAACATAATTATTACAGTCTTCATTATCATGAATTAAACAATAAAATAAACAATATTTAATTAAGTCTTTAATTACTTATTTCTTGAAACTATTATGTTTCTTGGTACTTATGGGTAAGAGTATTAAAGCATATTTATGTTAAAATGGCACAGCAAAATGGCATGTAACAATATATAATACTTGAAGTCTGAGTATTTGTTTCTTTGTATTGAATTCAAATCCACACCGTTACACCGATTCCCACCAAAATTTGCACAGGTAAGTTTTGACACAAGGCAAAAAACACTGTATAGCTTGGAATTTGATATTCTGCCCCGTTCGCACGATTTAGGCCATTTGATTTATGCCATTTTGTTGACCGCATATAAAGATGTCAAAAACACCACGGAGACCAGAATTAATTAACATAGTAACAAGTAAATAAGGAAATGCTATTTAGCGGCATCGGAACTGTGCCTTAATCCGTTCCTGCAGTACATTTTCGATATTTTTAATATGCGATTGTTATCGATATATTACGATGTGGAAAAGAAGAAGTGTACTAATTTGTAAATTGTCCTATTTCTTAATGCAAAGCGAAAATACGTGTTGTTTTCATTTGTGATGTTAGGTGACAACGGTTTTTGGTTTTTTAGTTTATTGCTGGAATAAATAAAAGCCATGGTTGAGGAAAACATAACGTTTAATGTGTATATACAACGCTTATAACAAAGTAACACTTAAAATTAAAAAGAACCTAACGTTTTTGAGTTAACGGGTAGTTGTTCTCAATAATCGTATCATTAAACACTTCATTATATTTTATGTTTAAATCATTTTACCGTACAAGGTCTCGCTGGCTTATAATACAGTGTAACCCGGGCGCCACAAAAAGCGACTAGAGGGCGGACAAAACAAGCGCACTCTTCGTCATCTTTATGACTGCAACATTGCTGGGTTACGTATTTGTACTCTTTAGTTCGGCGCTTCATTAAGTTGGCCGCGCGCACAATATTAATTAAACACACACGCATGCATGAATTTCATTACGCAGACCCTTCTGTGGCCGCGCGGAGGTTTGTCTGTAAATTCAACGACAGAGTTGTATTTGTTTTGTAACTTTGCAACTTTTCTTAACGTTAGGCTGGCACAGTGTAAATTTCGTAATGGGAACATAGTTGGGAGGGGGGGTAGCAAACTATTCTGTTTCTTTCAGCACGCCCTGTTAGTAAAGGAAACTTGTAATACCCTTGAAATCATGTTTGTGCTCTTGTCCAATTTCCGCCGTCTAGTTTTTAGTTGACTAAATCGGTGTTATTATTTCGGTTTTCAGCTGGCATCGGTGCTCGTGTGATCAATCAGACAGAGGAATGACTGTAAGAAAGCCTCCTCCTCCTCCTCCTCCTCCTCCTCCTCCTCCTCCTCCTCCTCCTCCTCCTCCTCCTTCTTCTTCTTCTTCTTCTTCCTCCTCCTCCTCCTCCTCCTCCTCCTCTTCCTCCTCATTCTTCTTCTTCTTCTTCTTCTTCTTCTTCTTCTTCTTCTTCTTCTTCTTCTTCTTCTTCTTCTTCTTCTTCTTCTTCACCTCACGGAGTAGGCACTTTGCCTGTTCCGTCTTGACAGAGTATCCCACCATCTCAATCTCTGTCTTCCTATATATCTTTATCAAAGGGTTTATACTGAAATGCAACCTTAGGTAGTCGTCCATCCTCCATTCTGTCCAGATGATGTAACCATTACCTGGGATATGTCTGGATCTTATCATCTATGGAGAATACCTGTAGCTCTTCTATAATGTCGTCATTGCGCAAACTATTCTGTCTCGTGCAACAGGCTTTTTTCTTCTCAGAAACATCATTTCCAAATTTTGAGTCTGGTTTTTAATACTATAAGAAAGGGAGTATTTTATCTAAGTCTGCCTACCTTTCTTAGTCAGGCTGAATACTTTGTATCATACACACCGCGAAATTATTGTAACTGTACAAAAAACAATTGCTTCCTTCATAGCTCGTGTATTACTGGATACAGTATGTATTACTGGAAGGCTTATGTCAGCGTACTAATGAACGCTGCCCATTCAGAAAGGGAAAATCTCCGAAGATCAAATATTCACGTTCCGATAGAGCTTGAAAAAAAAGCAGTGAATTTAACATTAATATTAACATTAACACCCTCCACTTAGTTATAGATTTTAAGGCCGGTTATGGTAGCATGAATCCAATTTTTCATGGCAATGATGGGTCTCAATTTACCTGATAATCTAGGTAAAATAATGTCAGGCCATTTACTATGCGCTAAAGCTTTTTATTTGAATTAAAATTTGGCGCTCCTCAAAGTATCCAGGGTTTTACATTGACAGCCATCTCACCTGGTGGACGCGTTCCGACCACCACTATGCAACAACGCCGCTTAGGTAATACCATGCTTACCACATTACCTACAAGCTTCCAGTTTACGGTTACCTGACCAAACTCAAAAGCGGAAAATTCAGTCTCTCATGGACCGAGATTTGCGCTGGGCAACCAATAGCCATTACCTACATCTAACCAGATCACCCGCACAGCCCTCGGTGTCAGTTCCCTGAAGGCGAGCATACGTACATTCTCCCGCAATTCTACAGGTGCTGCTTCTGTTTCCAAGGCAACCCCTCATTAGCGCACTCAGTAAGCATCCGTCAGTGCCTTGTGAATCTTAGACCCGGCCATGACGAACGTTTACCCTGAATTAGGCAGTGTAGATGCCCCCTCACGGCCGGTAGCAGGCCACACCGTACCTAACTCAGACGATTTCATCCCTGTCCCTGCAACGGGAACTCTTCGCAGTAGGCTACGTTCCCGGGCGATGGGCTTACAATATTACACTATTTTAATATATTTCAAACAATGAAATTTATTACACAGAATCTAACCTACCCTAGACATTATGTGCATCCTACTCCACACTGCCGAACATTTTAGCCGGAGCCGGACAAGGGCTAACTATGGCCTGGAGCGGTTGTTTTCTAAGTGCTGGGATGGTTCCATTTTGAAGTCCCAGCTACGGTTATTTTATGTAGGTGAAGATCATCATCATCATCTGCAAGGTTTAAGATAAGGATAGTCTGTTCCGGTCTCAAACAGTTTAGAGCTGGTCACTCCAGCGCTTCCTCGGATGTCCCACACCTCTCCGTTCCCTCGGCTTATAGTTCCACAGTTGTTTGGGGATGCGGTAGTTATCCATTCGGCAAAGATGATCCCACCAGTTCAGAAAATACTGGGCAATCCGGTCGCGTGTACTTATGATATTCAGTTCCTCACGTAAATCTGTGTTTCTTCTATGATCATGGAGAGTATACCCTGCCACGTGCATGAGGAATCTCATTTCAGCCGCTTGGATACGACTGGCCTGGCCTTTCGTTATGTAGGTGAATATTTCATAGTGTTTAAGTAAGGGGTTCAGATAACAGGTGGGAACTCTGTGGAAGCTTCTAGGGAGAGTCGTAGAAGGGAAAATAAATAAATTGTTACCTACCTCAGACTCTAGGGACTTTCTGACCCGGGATCTTGAAACGTGTTAAGGGTTCCTTTCCAAGGGTTATGAGTGAAGAAAATCAACACTGGGTGAAGTGACAGCAACCTAGCTTTTAGGAGGAATGTAAAAGCAAAGTGTTAGGTGGGACCGCTATGTGCAGCGAAAACAACCCATCTAACGGAAGAACACTGTGAAGTCAAAGTTCCTGCTCCTCCGGATTGAGGGTTGGAGATAGTACCAGCAGCCCTGTCTCTGTAAAAATCTTTTACCTATTAAAATCTTAAAAATGCCGTTTCGGCTCAAGAGACTGAAAACAAACGTTTAAATATAAGCCTATATGACAACAGCAGGACGTATTGTAACACACGGGACTGAAGTAGGAAACTACTGAACATATGAAAGAATGATTACGAACCATGGAAGTGGGATACTGGAGACTTACGCTGCAGCATAGTGTTAAAAATGAACAAATAAAAGAATGAATAGGCCTATATGTACCAGATTAGGCACAATTCATGGAAAAGATTAAGATGGTACGGGCTTGTGTACCGTGCGGACAAAAGAAATTATTAGAATGATCAAATCCTGAGAGATGAAGAAGGGGGAAGACACAGGAGACGGCTGAAGTCTGACGAGGAAGATCGTAAAGTTTGGGAGCTAGGATGCGAGAAACGACTTGAAATGTTGATCGAAATCGCAAGTTTATGTATAAGGTTATCTTTTTTCTCGGAACACTTGTAGGCAATAACAGTTTTATAGAGATCACAACGTTTTGATAAACGCGTCCGATCAATACCATACACAACATCGTGAGTTTGGTCTAAACGCCGTGTAAACCGTGTGCTGTGCCAGTGATGTTAGACGTACCAACTTCTTGGTATACGTACCATTTTTTAGGGCCCCGTACCATGTACCAAGTAAATATTTTCTTGGTTCGCAAAAATACTAACTTTCTGACATCGAGCATAAATTAACGTTTATTATTTTATTTTCAAGAATGGAATTTCTGTAATTGTTATAATTAAAAACTTTAGTGTCGATTAAGGTTATTATTTACTGTTTACAATAATAGTTATTCGTAAGCCCTCAAGTTATTTAATTCATATTTCAAGCAATTGCATGTGCTGGCCGTGTTTTAAGGTGAGAGATTTGTCATGAGTTTGATTGTGGTTCGCGTCCCGCTGCCACTAATATTTTTTTTTCAACTTCCCGCTAAGAAAATTGAAAATTTTCAAAAAATAGGGAAGACGGAAGTTTTCAGTCCGATTTTCGAAAATCGAGTTTTCAACAGATGTTGCCGTTTTGATGTCCTAAGAAGCTATTCTGACTATATATTAGTAGTTTTTTCTTTTAAATTTTCAACAGTAATTAATGAGACTAATAATCATTATTATTATTATTATTATTTAATCAAGTATGGAAAAATTTTTCAAATAATTATGATCTATAATTTTTTTAATAATTCAATATCAAAGCCAAAATAACTGATACAAGTAAATTGATTCATCAATATCATTTAAAAAAATTGATACATTGATGTATTCAAAAATAATATCGATACTATAAATTGCTCCTAGAAATCTAACAAAAGCCATATGTAAGTCGTGCAATTCTAGTCTTGTTGCCGATATTACTCTAATTAAAAAACATAAAGATACCAATAAACATATAAAAGAGTTGAAAGATCGCAAAACCACTCCTTCAAATGCGATGCAGCAATATCTCAAACCTCAAAATACAAATAATTCTTTAAATAAAAATGTAAAAAAATGCAGAAATTAAGATCTGTGGTTTTATGGCTGCGCACAATATTCTTTTTGGTGTTGTTGATGACATGATCCCTTGCTTAAAATCTGCACTTCCAGAGTGTGTATGAAAAGAATTAAAGCTACCAAAATCGTTACTAACGTCATTGGTGTTTCTCATAAAGATGACATTGCATCTCAACTTAGAAATACGAAATTTTCAATTTTAACCGATGACTCCACAGACAGTTCACATGTGAAGACAGCATGTACTGTAGTTCGGTATTATGATCAAAAGGCTGGGAGAATCACTAGCAAGTTTTGGGATCTCTCAAGTGTTTTTTCTAAGGGTGACGCTGAAGCAGCTGAGGAAGGAGCTACGGGTCGACGTCTGTAAGATCTACTCGTGAAAGCCTTCACTGAAAGAGATATTCCTCTAGACAATATCATTGGATTTGGTTGTGATGGTGCAAATGTGAACCTCGGTGACCACAATTCTATTGCTAACCGCTTAAAAGAATCATGTCCTGGTATAACGGTAATGAAGTGTATTTGTTACTCGCTTCATTTAGCAGCGAGCATCGGTTGTGAAGCACACTTGCCGAGAAGTTGTGAAGATCTGGCTAGGAATGTGCACAACTACTGCTGTAGACTGAACTCCAAGTCTCTGAGAAGTATGCGTCTTAGAAAGGGAGCGTAGACATGCGCACGCGTAGGCACCCTCAGTGGTGTAAACAAACCAACGACTACTGAGAAACACCGACTCACATTACATCAACAAAACTCGCTCAACGCTGACTTTCCTCTCATGTAAGAGATATGTTTCTCCCAGATTCCCATGAACTTTCAATTTGCACAAGGTACTTGTAAAACATCATTACAATTTTTGGTTTTTTAATTAACACTTTTCTTTGACTTCTACATTTCTTCTACTTGAATCCCACACATTTAAACACTCGCGTTAATGATTTTACGCCCCATGGGAAATGGATTCTTTCTTTCACAATAGGTAGGAGTTTTTAACAGTGAGCACAACATTTTGATTTTTATAAAAGTCTTGAACGATATTCCTTACTACACACTTATCAGAATAATCAAGAAAAAGTTTCCTTTTCTTACATGTTTTACTGAAGAAAAAGGCAAGAGTTTTCCTTCTGGGCTGCAGTTCCTTTGCTCTTAACAACAAAATTTCATTTTCTTTCTTTCGATGACCCTTGAAAAGATATTGTGAGTAGTCAGCTACAAATAAACAAATAACAGTATAATTCACTCACTAACTGAAAGTAACTAAAAGTACGCTAATCCTAAACGACACTTCACAATTCGTATTGTTAATGTTATTATAACACAACTACTTGAAAAGTACTAAGTTGTAAACACAGAACCAATAATGCTTAGTCTTTGAACGCACTTACTACCACAACAGTGATACCAAACTTTAAATTACAAAGTGTTTAATTGCCTTTGCGAGTGGATGCCAGTCTGACTGTGAAAGGGCCTGGCAGCTATCATAAATCATTGACCTTGACAAGCGCTAACGCTACTAACACAAACACACTCACTTATACTTTATCCCCTCCATCAGAGACACGGAGTTTAGTCTCATGCAGTATGTACAGCACAGTGCCAAGCGCATCGCTGGTCTTGCAGTTTTCAGGAGCTACTTCAATGTAGCTGTGCATAAAATTCTCCACCCAGCACAGACTGGGCTGTCACTACTCTCGGTTGTAAATCGTACGTTGGAACAATGGGAACCTCTTTGTCTTTATTTTGTTGAAAGACACCTGCTAGAACGTACATTAGCTGCAGAATCCACATCAATTTGGCTCAGAGATCCATTCGTAAAGTTATTTTATTTATTTCTTTCATGGGTCTTATACAAGCTGGTACCAATTTGAAAGCTTGACCTTGAAACAGTTCCTACAGGCGGGGTAAGGAAGGACGGGTTGTATGCAGTTGGAACTGAAAACATCCGCTGTCAATGTAAATGAGTGGGCGCTCTGCTTACATCCTTGATATCTCGAAACTTTTCCTCAACACTTTCTCGGATTGTGATATTAAAATTTTACTTGGACTTCCAGAAAACGGTTAAGCAAAAAAGTATAGGTCATCGCTTTAGAAAAAAAGTTCCCCGCTGGATAAAAAAATGCTTACGCTCGCGTACTTATTCGATGCCTGTTTGAAGAAATTTACAATTACATTAATAATTTACAGCTTCAGTATTCAACTACTTCTCAGAAAATGCATAAATTTAAATATACCAAAGATTTGTTATCAATGAGCGCAAACTATTAAAATATGAATGCAAATAATCACCTATAGAGTAATGGCACGATATTTTTAAGTAGACTATTAGCTGTTGTCCTTGCCAGCTGTCGTCAAGGTCAAGCTTTCAGATTGGTACCGGCGTGTATGCCTAAAGTTGTCTCGATGAACGCATTCTTTCAATCAGACTCTGTTATTGTAACATCTTTAGCTCAAAAAATGGCACTGGCATTCAGAGAGCTTTTAACAGCGTATATGATGCCAGAGTAAGTCGCCCGAACTCCTCTTAACCAAATCAATCCTGAAAGTTGGGGTAATTTTATACCTCTACAAAATATGTACTTAGGTGCGCGTGTTTTAGAAGAGTTGAAAGACCAAAAGTTGCGAATAAACCAGACGCCATTAAAGATTTTTTCATAAGATGCCGCAATTTTACGGCAAAACTTTGTGCTGAAATCCAGAAACGTTTTGACTTTGATGATCCGCTCTTAAAACTGCTTCCTTTATTACATCCTTCAACAGCTCTGTCCGTACGAGAGCGCAGTAATAATCAGTCTCTTATGAAGCTCAGTGATTACATCCCCGCCTAAAGATCTAGTATCTTTGCAAAGGTTAGATGATGAATGGCGTCGTCTTCCACTAGATGATATACCTGAAGATATTGTTAAAGAAACAGAAGTTGACGTTTTCTGGCATAAAATTTCGCTGCTAAAGGATAGTGGGAACTGCAATAAATACGTAGAACTACCCCGTTTTGCACTAGCTGCTAGCTGCTCTCTGTATTCCTCATGCAAATGCTGACTGTGAAAGAGCTTTCAGCAAATATAATCTAGTAAAAACTAAAACAAGAAATAGGCTTACGATTAAAAACATTGAGGGAGCTATGCTGGCGTCACAGTGTGTTAAGTCCAATAAAAATTGCTGTGCAGAATTCGAACCTGAAAAAGATATGCATGACCGAATGACCTCTGCAATTTTGTATGGTGATAAACAACAGGAGAGTCAAGAAGGCGATACAAGTGTGGACGATCTTGATTTTACTTTTGAAGATAAGTAAGATAAATAAAACTGCAGACCAAAAATGTATGTGATATTAATTACTATATGTATCTCAAGTGAGTGCAATATCGAAGTACTATTATAAAACTATTATATTGACTATTGAAAATTTCATAGTTTTACTTAAAATGAGATGATCTCAATTAGTTACTAGTATGTTCTTAAACACATGCTAGCAATAATTGTTCTATGATTATTGTTATATTATTTTTTCTCTTTAAATAATTTTAATTATTTATGCTTGATATTACTATTATATTTATTTTCAAATTAATTTAAATAATATAAGTTCTGTTTCGTAAATCAAATTCAAATTTACGCGCCAATCAGATGAAATAAAAATTGCCAACCTATTCATATTTTGTTATTATTTATTTACAAGTGTGATAGTAATCCTTAATGCTTAGATGTCTAAATACGTATATAACCATGTATATTTATATACGCATGTGACCATAGCCTGTATCGTATTAGAGCGGCATCATATCATACTATATCCACAGAACACATACTATTGCATAAGTATACCAGTTTTTTATTTAAAAATACCAGCTTTTAGCGACATCTGTACCAGGATCATCGAGCCACTTTCTAACAACACTGTGCTGTGCTGAACAAGCTGTGGCATTCGGTTACGACAGACAGGAAGGCGGCTTGGACGCGTTAGCGCTTAATGATACCCAACGAGGTCGCACATTACAAATTAGTGTACCTACACCGGATAATAACTCGCTGAACCGGTTGCATACTAACGCCCGCCACGCTTGATATTATCATTATCAGGTAATTAGTTCCAATTAAGCAAATTACACCTTGCTGAACTATTATTATATACTGATCGCGCTGAAACACTTAGGTAAGTAACCAACGCGTATAAATATCTCAACTACTTAGTGTTCAATGTCAGTGGAGTAGTTGAAGCACAATAATTTCCTTATTTCAGTAATAAATCATAACAATTACTCGTAGACTTAAGATTATTAAGGTGTTCAGTGACTTTGTGTACTCAGTAACAATAGAAAACGTTCGTCGGATCGTCATATAAAATCCATAGAGCACAGGCCGAGTGGACGATTTTAAATATTTAAGGGCTGATACTAAAATATGGCGCTCTGTTGGAACGTTCGCGGAGCGACACCTACAGGATAGCGATAGAATTACAATTTTTCGTATGTTGTAAGGTTCATACGTTTCATGAAAACATCTGTTAATTTGCAAATCTATCTGTCCATTTATTCATTTTTAACCAGCTGTTGAAAATTTGATTGAATTCTTTGATACAAACGATCTAGTGCCATTGCAAAATCACAACACAAGCTGGTAAATGTGTCGGGAGATAGTATGGCTTCAAAGTCAATGGTCTGTAAGTGGGCACTCAAGTTTAAACATGGTCAATTTGATTGAATTCTTTGATACAAACGATCTAGTGCCATTGCAAAATCACAACACAAGCTGGTAAATGTGTCGGGAGATAGTATGGCTTCAAAGTCAATGGTCTGTAAGTGGGCACTCAAGTTTAAACATGGTCGGACGAGGATTGAAGGTGATCCCCGCAGTGGTCGCTCAACAACACTGGATACCTGTAAAAGAAAGTGTAGGTTATATGGCGGTTGAAGACCTACCACTGAGAGTGGATGACATTGCTGATATCATAGGAATCTCACATGAGCGTGTGTAATATAGTTTAACTCAAAAACATAGTATGAAAAAACTGTACAAAATGGTTGCTGCATTTCGAATTGCACTTTGCGAACATCTTCATGCTCGTACGACTAATACTAAACTCAAGTGCCCATTTGCAAACCACCGTTTTTGAAGGCGTAGCTTCTCCTAACACGTTTAGAATTTTGTTTTTAATTTCCATTGGTGCTAGACTTTTTTTTGAAACAACGAATACTTTAATCTTCTATTGTAGTGTGTATTCATTGTTCATAGCCTAAAGATAGCATACATTTTTGTCATATGTACCATCATCATACCTATATGTATGGTATCTTTAGGCTATGAACAATGAATAAATTACATTAGAAGATTGAGATTACAGGTAGGCCTACCATTAGTAAGCACTAAGTGTGTGTATATTATAATACATCACATTATCAGTAGTAACGAATACTTAATTTTTATTTTTTTATAGTAGAATAATAGTTTTCAACAAATAAATAATTTTTTTCACAGTTTACAGTTAATCATTATTTGATATCATACCACCAATTTTATTTTTCTTCATCATCATCACCACTCCAAGGATTAGGCCCTAGACCTGTTTCGGAACCCATCTCCTCCTCGGTTTACCGACATCAGTAGGGTGATAACCCAAGGCAGCCATGGGTAGACGGATATCAGGCATGCGGTTCAAGTGTTCACACCATCTCCTCCTGTGGTCTTCAATCTTCTGGTGCAATGGTACAATGTTTAAATCGCGTCTAATATCCTCGTTCTTTCTCCGATCCAAGAGAGAACAACGTTGCGTCCCTCTCAGAAATTGGATTTTTGTAGTTTTACTAACAAAATCACAAATTTTATTAAAAAAATTTTTAACGGTTCGATTGTTCGTCATTACTATACATCAATTTGTGAATTTATTTTCTGGTTATGTAAGCCAGGATTTGTAAAAGCACTACATGGTCTTAGTACAAACAATATTGATTAAATAAATAAATGAGTTGCGAAAACTTTCCACTTCTATGCATCTTTCATACATACACATTGCAAAATGCATATATACACATTAACTGCAAAAATTAGGTAGAAAATTTAAGGTAAAGAAGAAGCACGATATGCGACGTGTGTGTATTTGATTTCGCTTACGTAACCGAGTGTTAGGCAGACACAGACGCGTGGCCTCGATCGTGACATGAGCGAAGTGAAACCGCCGCATACCAGGCGAAACCCGGCTCAGACAGGTGACTCGGCGCTGCAATAAAAGGAAAGTTACGTACACACGGTGCGGTAGTCTGATTAATAACTTTAAGTGATTCTGACAGAAAAGACGTTTCACACACACAACCCAGGAGATATTTAATGCAAATGGAATTGCTGACCCTCACGGGGAGGTTAAAGTATTATTCAAATCTGAGGATACCCTGGGGCGAATCGTTGGTGCCACTTTCATTTCCCTTCTAGAGTAACAACATTTTGCAACAACCGCGTCCGTTCTACGTACGAGCTGGCAGAGTACGGACTGTAACAAATGTTTACTCCCGAGCGCATGTGATTCGTGCTTATTAACCTTAGGCCTATAATACCTTACAAATGCGGTCCAAGTGTCGGCACTACCAATGTCGGCCTACATGATCTCTGAAAGTATTTCATATACAGTAGAACCTCACTGTATATACATTCGAAATGTGGCTTTACCGTAGAATACTGAGAATTCCATGGACAGCACATCTAACGTTCAAGTTCTTAGAAAGATGAAGAAAGATAAGGAAGTTATTAGCAGAGTGAGGATGAGAAAACTTCAATATCTGGGACATCTCATGAGAAATGAACAGAGATTTTACTTATTGCAGTCCATACTACACGGAAAAGTACTTGGAAAGAGAGGAGTTGGGCGATCGAGAATATCATGGCTGAGAAATTTAAGGATCTGGTTTGTCATTAATACAACTGGTTTATTTTGTGCAGCAGTACAGAAAGTTAAAATAGTCTGTATGATATCCAACATCCGAAAAGGATAGGAACTATCAGAAGAAGATGAACATCACTAATTCGACACCTACGGGACCGAAGGGATGACGATTTATTGAAATAGACAAATTAGTGAGGGAGTACGAAACAAACCCATTAAAGACAATATAAAATATTTTATTACAACACTAGCAATGTACAGTACTAATGTTATGTTCGAACATATTTATTGCTGAAAATTTTTAAACTCAAACAAGTTAAGCACTGTAATTGCAAAACAATTTGTTTAATGATTGTGAAAAAATTTGTAATTTTCTTCTGTTTTTCTGTTGGCCGTTCTTTTCAATAGCCAAGTTATGTATCTGGCGCTGTGAATTATTTTAGGCAGTTCTGCTTCGACTTAAGAGTTCTCCTATTGCTCCCGCACATAAGGTTGAAGTTATGCAACTTATTCACAACGTCGTTGCTTGCACTATAAGACACACTGTAGCCCAGGTATTCAAAATTACTAACGTTTTCCAGGACAGTACCATCTATAACAATTTTTGGCCGTACGGAATCAGTTCCACGAAAAGCCATCGCCTTGGCCTCAAGTGTGGATAT
This sequence comes from Magicicada septendecula, assembly GCA_034769895.1. Taxonomy (NCBI): domain Eukaryota; kingdom Metazoa; phylum Arthropoda; class Insecta; order Hemiptera; family Cicadidae; genus Magicicada; species Magicicada septendecula. Next base: position 247,494 of record JAWRYS010001319.1, on the reverse strand, counting down.
TTGTAATCCAGAGTGTTGCAGATTCGATTTAACAAATTTATACCCATCTGCAACTTGTTTTCCGAGTCCAGACATTAGAAGTGACATACTTAATAACGTATGATTGAGCTTCAGTTGTGTGAAATTAACGGTGAGTAAACACAATAAAGACAGATGAAAAAGCAAGTAACATGACAGAACTGAGTGCGCCCGCGCCCACGTGTTTTCACTACGTAATGTCGTTATGAAAGCGAATTTATTTAAAAAAAAAACATGATATCATAATAATGAGAAACAGTAACGATGTCGAGAAAATGTCAGCACAATATGAGAAACCCAATTCCGTGTAGTGATAGTGGTGCTTTGAAACCCGCCCGTAAGTTCACACAAAGCACGTGCGAAATGTAGACACACACTAGAGTGGAATGCAAGTGAGCACACACTTGACACTTGGCTGAACAATGATTGTTGGCGCTTCCTTCTTTACAACTTTAGTATAGTTACTATAATAACATAGTATAGTTATTATAATAACTACAATAATATCTCGGCTGGCAGTGAGCTATTAATCTGAATATGATATAAGAGAGATGATCAATAAATCTGGGAATGTTTGTGGTACGGTTCATAGAAATCTTGGAAATAAAACAAGACACAGCACAAGGATTAAATTTTATAAGACAATTGCAATACCCACGTTGATTTATGCGAGTGAGGCGTGGGTCATGACAAAAAAGAAAGCGGCAGTATTCAGAGTGCTGAAATACAGTTTCATCGAAATTCTTTAAATTATACATTGCAAGATAGAATAAAGAATGAAGATATCAGAGCAGAACTCGAAGTAAAGGACATAAATGAAATTATTGCAATTTACAGAAGACAGTGGTGGCATCATCATCTGCAAAGGATGACAGAGAATCGATTGCGGAAAAGGGCACTGAACTATAAACCCATTGGTAGAAGAGACGTGGGTCGTCCGAGGATGAGATGGGTGTCGGAACAGGATTATATAACCTAATTCTTGAAGAGGAGAAGACTATAATAACATGATAGTAACGTCTATCCCTTCTCTTTTTCGTCTTATTCTCCTTCTCCATCTTACTTTTGTTGTTAATGGAATAAATGGGTGCGCTGTCGGTTACCGTGTGGTGTACACCGAAAATTGTTGTGTGCGTACTTTGTGTAGTGTAATTGTGTTTTGTGTTATGTGGATTTTAATATTTTTAATATATTGACGACTGTGCCATCGTATGATGGTATGAAGAAACTTTTTTAAATATTCTGAGGATGGGACAAGTGTCCCGAAACATGTCAATTGTATAAAGACATTTACTTAAGCCACAGACGGTGAGTTACATAGCGTTTAGTTGATTACTTTTGTTGTTGTTGTTCTTCTTCTTTGTCTTCTACTGCCGTTACAACCCAATATGGGTTATAGCCTCTTCATCGACTTTTCTTCATTCAGTCCTCTCATTAGATAGTTTTCTCCATCTTCGTATCCCCATATTCCTCAGATTCTCCTTAACATCCTCTATCCATCTCTTCATTAGCCATCCTCTTGGTCTCCTACCTACTGGTCTCGATTCAAGAATTTACCACCACTTAAAAGTACTGCATTCAGTGATAGAGGGGAAAGTAAGCGGTAAACACTTTGGCTCGGCTATCACATACTGTCGCTTCATAACGACACTAACATACTTCTAATGTTGTCGCCAGTCTTGCTGCAGCCGATGATCATACTATGAAACCCTGTACAAGACTGTTGTGCGCATGTGCGAAGTGTATGAAGATTTTGATAGCCTCGCAACGAGGTGTTTGTCGACTGTGCATCCCGAAGTCAGTGTTCAGTTCTACGCTTTCGTCAGGTCTAGACTTGAGTTTCTGTGTACAGCGGATTATATTAAAAGTCAGTAACAAAACGGCTCGGAGACCATTTTCTCTCTTTAACGTCGATGACATTTAATGAGAAACTATATTTAATTTTGATTTAAAAAAATAACCGTTTAATTACTTATATAGGCCTATAAAAATTACGGGGTAGATGAGATAAAACAGTTTAATTAATTTTTACCTGTTTTTTTTTTTTTTAAGAAAATAACATCAATCAGAACAACGGTACAATTTCAACGAGTACAAATACTGCCAATTGGTAATTGTTATTTTTTTTTATTTTACAGTTTATACACATCTATGAAGTCAGTTGGTTTCTGGTTTTGTTTTTGTAGTTTATATCTGTTTTGTTTAGTTGTCTTTACTTGCTAAAACTTTGTTATACGATTTGGAAAATACTTAAAACACGTATTATGATTTTACGCCCGTTGATGTTGTTCTCGTATTATTTTTTGCAATCAACATATAAAATACTAAACATTAACTAATTTTTGTATACATTAACAAAAAAAGAACAGATTTGTGTGTAGTCTGTAAATTTTCTTTAAATTAGTTGTTTGATAGTGACTTGTTTAAATCAATGTTTTAAAAGTTGGGACAAGTTGATAACGGAATCTCCCGAAATCTTTCATCATTTTATTCTTCGTAGGCTTACACGGTCGGAGTCGATGATGTTAAAATTAATTTTCTGGCTGTTTGGTCGTGTTCTATTCTTTTGAACTAAAACATACGTTTCGACAGTACCTTCGACTGCCAACATCAGAGTGAAATTCGAGCTTTACTAACATAGGGTGGTACACGTTAAACCACAGTACAGTGTGTAGCTTTAACCACTGTGTGTAGACTTAACCACAGTACTGTGGTCTAACGTGTAGGCCTACCACACGTGGTCTAAGAATGGCACAGGAAAGATTGCCAAGGAGAGTTATGGAATGGAACTCACCAGGAAGAAGGAAAAGAGGAAGACCACCTATCACCTGGATAGAAGAAATTCGGACTATATTGAGAGAACGAGAAATTGAAGAAGATCTTTGGATGGACAAGCAGCAGTGGAAGATGAGAATTCAATCACTTCTGTAATCTTTGGTTCCGGAAAATGTGTAACAATATAGAGCCGGAATAATAATAATAATAATAATAATAATAAACTTTTGAATATTTTCAAATTTTCAAAATTATTTTGAATTTTAGTATAGGTAAAACACGAAAGACTTTTATTAATGTTGTTATCATTTAACTAATTAATTGGGTAAACAGTAACAACGTTACACGTGTACCATCAGCGTGTACACGTGTGATTTGATGTAACGAAAACGTTTGGTGATATTATCAAACTGGCTGTAACTATAAAAATCCGGCCAATCGAAGTGTTTACCCTGTCTGTCTAATCATGATTAATATTTATTTATATAACGTTTCGACCGTTTGTAAATCCGTGGTCGTCTTCAGGTGTACCTGTAAGTCCTCTGGGCAGACGTTCGCACAACCAACAACTAACTTGTCTGCTAGGTTGTTGGACTTCCCGGTTCTACCCAGTGGACGTACAGGGCACAGGTTCTTAAGGTGACCACAGAATTTCTTTAGCGTTTGAAACGTTGTATAAATAACTGCCTTGAAACGTAATTGACTTGTGTACGGGGTATTAGGCCGTGGTCCACCGGCCGCTATGACCAGGCGTTTCGGCCTTTCCGCTGGAGCCCACCTTCAGTGTAAAAACGATTCGGGAACCGGCACGGATATTCACCAGTTAACCACAGTACTGTGGCAAAAGATTGTTTATCACTAACACAAGATTTTTTACAATCGTTTTTATACTGAAGATGGCTTCTAGTTCACAGGCCGAAACGCCGGTCATAGCGGCAGGAGTGGACCACGGCCTAATAGCCGGGAGACAGTCGATTACATTTCAACACATACGACGGCGGCCGCGAAAGCGGTTGGCTGTTGGGTATCAGTTTTATAAGTAAATTTTAGCGACAGTACAAACCAAAATCGCAAGTTAGGTTTAAATATCGAAAACGCAGAAAGTTCGGCTACAGGCAAAAACGGATTGGGATAAAAATAACCGCCTGGAAGACGGAACAGACAACGCCGTCTGCACCGTGCAGTCCAGCCGACGACGCGACGGTTTTGCACTCTGCATAGACAAAGGGTGAAAGGGAGGGGGAATGCCGGGGAGCGAACGCAGAGACTGTCTCCGTGAATCATCCGAAACCGGTTATCGCGGAGGTGGAAGACAAAGCGTCTCCTGCAGTCTAACACCAATTTATTCATTAGGCATTCACAATACACGGATACGACAGCGCATTATAATAGCCCTTGTGCACGTTTTGTTTCACAAATGCACAATAATGTTTTTAGTGCGCTAAGGTAACACAGGCGACAGCGTGTGTAATGCCATTCACAAGGACACTGTGAATAATGTATGAGTTTACAGTTGTATTGTCAATCAGTTTCCGGTGACTGTATATGCAGTATAAACTGATGCACGCGCGCGGTCGCGTGACTAACGTTTCACGCCGTCTAAAACACCGTTTCAAATGTTATTCATTTCCATGATTATGTTTGCTATGACCAACAGACATCGTCGTTACTATGTCTTATGTAGCGGCGGGTCATCAGGGGAGGAGCTAAGCCTCCCCAGTAAAATTTATAAAATTATTGAAAACTAAATAACTAGTAATAGGCTCTGATTTCTATTGTAACTGAACCTGTAATCAATATGTAATCACAATTTGGATTTTAAGTTATCTGATTACTTATTTAAAAACGTTTCTAGTTAATGCGTTATCGATAATAGTGCGTAATAGCAGCAGACAGAACGAGGGATCTCAGCAGGCGACGCGACGTAGTACTCGTACAGCTATGTGAAAACTGCGCCCGGCAGGTAGCGAGAGGACGCTGGTGCATCTTTAACCGTGCCAACGAATGAGTTAGACTCTCGCGCACGGTTTAACGTGGTTTGTATTAGTTTAACGCAGTATTTACGTTCTCGTGCTCCTTGTGCATATTATTATTTTTCTCTTCTTGGCATGTGTTTGTGATCTCTACTACGAGGATAAAATGAATTTAGCAGAAGAAAGTGAATGAAAGTGGTATTGCAGTATGGAACAATATTGGAAAAAACCATTTTCCCGGTTTTGAGAGATTTTGAGAGAAGTGAAATGCTGAAACGTGATCGAGGTAATCTAAAATTTTTAAAAGGCACATAAACCAATCTAGAACTTTCCAGTCGTCATTGTACGATCAACATAAATGGCCATGCGGTAGTGGAGTAAATTCGAAGTTCTTCTGCTCAACTGTTATTGCTCAACTAGAAGTATGGTTTTTCAGCTGTGAGGAATTAAAATTTATGAAGTTACGTGACACTAAAAACTGTTTTCGCTATGATAAAATATTCCTGGACTCAAGATCGTCTCAGGAGCGTCGCTTTAGTTTCAATTGAAAAGGGAAGCCTCTGCAAATTGAAAAGTCGACCGACATGGCATGATGATGCCCACAATTTATTCTGAGAATAAGAAGGACCGTTGAGTGAATTTGCTGTAGACGTACAAGTAAATTCACCGCCGCTTACAAAATGTATTTCTACTCAACAGTTTACTATTTTGCTAAAAGAAATGTAAGTTAATCTTCGGTTTATCTTGTTAAAGATACGCGTATATTTCTATTAAGACGTGTATGCTGTAAAAACCAGATAGAGCTGTACCATATTTAATTGTGAAATAACGAATTGGGTGGGGGAGGGGTGCTTTGACTGAGCGCGGTTCAGGTGACTACTTCGTAGCCTCCCCATCCTCAGGACTGACCGGCCGCCACTGGTCTTATGTCGTATCGAGTAGAAGAGACAGTGAGATCATTCATTGCGGTCGTCAATATGGGTGTGCGGTGGCCACGTTATAAACTCGAGTGCTGTGATCGCTAATTGTAGTTCTGACGTTAAGCCTACTGGTACCCTAACAGCATTGTTTTTGGGCGTAATATACGTGGTTTTCATCATCATCATCATCATCATAATCTTCAACAAGGATTACACCAAAAAATGGTTTATTCTGGTGGCAAGTAGATAGACTATTGCTAGCCACTCCGTTTCTTGAACGTCCCGCCATCTCTGTCCCTTCAGTTTATAATTCAATAGTTTTTTAGGGATGCGGCAGACGTCCATTCGGTTAAACCATTTTAGCCGGTATTGGACGATCGTATCGAGTGTATTAGTAATATTCAGTTTCTGAATGTCGAAAAGATATCAAAATTTCTTTTGCGGTCTTGAAGAGTATATGTCCTGCCACATGCCTGAGAAATCTCATTTCGGTTGTCTGAGTACGACTAGTCTGAGGCTTCTTTAAAGTCCAATTCTCAGATCCATAGAAAGGTGTGGGGAGGCCACAACCTTGTAGTTATTCGCCCCTATCGTACTCCACAATACACTGATCAAGCCCAGTCTGGGATCTCTTACGTATTTCTCTAAGCCCACAAAGTTACAAACAAACCCATAATTTAAAACAAACTTTTACCAATACAGTAACACCATGCCCTTAACGAAAAATTAGGAATTGAAAGATAAAGCACAAAACAATATTTAAGTACAATACAATTTTAACAGTTTTACAACACAAATACTGTGTTTTATTTCATTGTAACGATCCTGTTGCCTAATCACATAAAACAATTTTTGAAAGTTTTGAATTACTTTGAAACGGGGTGAATCTTACATGCTTTGTTTCTGTACGTATTACAGTGCATTCTAAGTAGAATTCCAATTGCTATAGTAAACTATAGACTTGTGTTTACTTTTTTGCCTCACACTGTTCAATCATTTTTGCAAGCCAGGTTCCGTCATTTGTGCGTGTCTAACAGCACCTAGCGACGCTGGGCGCTAATTCGAGGCACAATAACTAAGTCTAAGTCGAGACGAACAGACGGAATATGTGAGCAAAGCCGCTAATGTATTTGGTAGAAGAAGAAGTTTTTGAAAGAAAAAAAACATAAAATTACGAATGCCAGTTGGAAAATCTAAACGTGTCTGAAATAAAATCTTTCTCTTCACGTAGAAACGTAAACTGTCATATTATTCGTGAACATATAAGATTTTTAAACAGGAGATACAATGCTTTGTGGGAAATATAACTAAAAAATTATTTCTCTGCGTATAATTACAAATTTATGTAATTTAAAAATTTAAACGTATAAACTGATTAAACTACAAATAATGTAAATCTACATTTCAAACTAAAAAAATCGTATACATGAGTGTTCATAGTACCACTTTATGGCCGTTTACACGCTACTGAATCTTTCACAGTAAAATTTATCTAATTGATATTATTGAACAATCAAAAACTCAGAAATATATGCAAACCAAACCAACAACTATTGCCATATGTCGGAAAAAAATTATCAATTCTGTACTTACTGTATGTAATTTTTGTAACTCCCAAACAGAACAAAGCCAGTACTCACCTGCAAACAAAAGATTACATTAATGATTTTATCATCGGCTTGTTATTATTTAAGAAATTGCCTTATTAATAATTAAATAAATAAATAATTGACAATTTCCTATTTAAGAAATTGACTTATTAATAGTTTACGTATGATCAAGATAGAGATATAGAAAATAAAGAAACGAATTTCACAAGAATGTGTGGAACGATTTGGAGAACGTTGGGAAAGAAATTTAGAAAAGATACCAAAATAAAATTTTATAAAACAATGGCAATACCTACACTACTGTATGGTTCTGAAATTTGGGTCATAAAGAAAATAGACGAACAGAAGAGAAGATACTAACACCAGAAATGAAATTTCTGAGATCAGTTAAGAGGTGTAATAGACGAGATCATATAAGAAATGAGGAGATAAGAAGTGATTTAGATATTTTTGCAGTTAATGGAAGCATGAAAGAATACAGAAGAAAATGAATTCAACACATCAGTAGAATGGGAAAAAATAGAATACCGAAGACAGCGAAAGATTACAACCCTAGAGGCAGAAGAAAAGTAGACCTAAGAAAAGGTGGACTGTGGAATAGGAACAGGCCGCTAAGCTAAAGCTAAAACCGTTAAGAAGATGATGATGGTGATAATAGTCTATAGGCTATAGTAACATACATACGCGTAATTATGTTTATGTATGATACAGTATCATTGATACTTGATTATTTTATAACACAATTTGTTTTACAGTAATGAGTCACTTTTACCACGTACGTTTTGCAGTTACTATTCATAAACTAATAACTACATACATATACAGGCTTTAGTGAAAGTATAAACATAGAAATATTGCTACGCAGAGGTAATAGTAGGCCGACCGCATCGGTGAATGACTGCGTGACGCAGAATTACGTAATGCTGTGGATTGTTCTAGGTCATTCAAGATGACCTAAACGACTCCAGATGTTAAACGACTCACCTACCCGCATTGAGGCCCGCTATCTCACTTCAATGCAAGGCGGAGGAGGTTTAAATACTGCATTTCAATAGATGGCTTGAACTCCCATAACACTAGTCAACAACAACAAAATCATTATTTTGTTTCCTGACTAAAATTAGCTAATTTTGATTGTTTATTGGGTAAGAAAAAAGAATATAACTCACACAAACTTTTTTTAGCTCCTGTTTTATTGATATACTGTCCTTAGTAGCCTATATACGAAATTACAATCTTCGGAGCAAAAATAACATTTAAATATTTATTTTATTTTTTTAAAGCCATTGTATTGGTATCCGCGTCACGGTTATTATTAAATATTACCTTGACCGTCTTTGTGACTGCTTATCTTCTTTCTTCTTATACTAACGCGTTTCGGATTATTTCAATCCATCATCAAAGTATAATAAAATCAGTCGATTATGACTTCGTTAAAATATTAAAAGTGCACAGAAATATTCATATTCATGTCCCACAAGAATGATTAACGTACGCGGATGTGAGTGCGCACTCGACACTTGTTATCTATGATAAAATTATAGATAACACGAACATAGATTACACGCCTCAACATAACAATCGAGAAAGAGCAAGTAAACTGTGCAGTACGTTGTCAAAAGTGTCGAGTGCGCACTCACATCCGCGTACGTTAATCATTCTTGTGGGACATGTATGTGTGAATATTTCTGTGTACTTTTAATATTTTAACGAAGTCATAATCGACTGATTTTATTATACTCTAATGATGGATTGAAATAATTATTATTACATCAATAATACAAACACATACATAGACAAATATAACAAAACAGGTGTTTACAAATTAAATTGTAATAACTGCAATAGTTTCTACATACGCCAGACGGGAAGATCTTTTTCATCCCGTTACTCTGAACACTTAAAAGCTTTAACCAATAACAATATACACTCTGCGTTTGCCACACACATACACACACAAAACCACAGTTACACCAACATAGACACTAATCTTGAAATTTTACATTACTTACCCAAAGGTCGAAAACTCAACACAGCAGAACAATACGAAATATACAAACACCACACAACACAACCAAACAACATACTTAACGACCAATTACAATATAAATCACATACACTTTTTGACACAATTATACAAAAAACAAACATTAATTTGAATCCCCGCGCCAATCCCCTTCCTCGACGCACCACCCCACTACACCTTCCATACAACAACCGTTACTAAATACTGGCAGTCTGTCTCTAAGCTGAAGAAGGCGAATACGACGCCGAAACGCGTTCGACGAGAAGAGAAAAAACAGTAAGTTCACAAATAAAAGTTTCATTTTTAGATAAAGTTAATATTGTTATTAAAATGGGTCATTATTACTGGTTTCCTTGATTGTTTTTACGTTTCCGAACGCTTCCTTTTAGCTTACCGCTTGTGCTCTTGGTCTGAAACATCCCTTGCTAATGTTCAGCAGTAATGCTAATCTGCAAGCATGGACACGTCCCATTTGCCCTGATACCTCTTCTCCATGGCGGCAATCCCTTGGTGAAATCTTTCACCATGTTCGTCACTTATGTGTCCACAATTGTCAGGGCAAAAATCCAAATACGAGTGGACGAAATGAATTTTTAAAGAAATATCCATCTAACGTATGGTATTTTTTCCAAAAGCTCATTTATATTTTAAACATAGTTTTCAGCCCTGTTCTTGCCTAAAAACCTCTTAACTACTTTTTCAAATGTTTCCCAAGCCGCTTTCTTATTGGTGTTAAGTCCATTTTTGAACTTTTCACCTTTCATCAGCTTTCTGATTTGAGGGCCAACAAAGATGCCTTCTTTGAAAACCCTCACAGTCATCTGGCAGTAGTTGATAGTCTTGTGAAGGGTTAGCCACCGGAAGACTACCACCATGTGGGACGGGACGAATAGCTGATGGAATATTCGGATATTCTGCAGTCCACTTTTTTTCTTTGAAATACCATCCTGTAAAGGCGATGTCATATAGAAATAACAGTCATTTACATGATTTGTTGGTTCTTGCCATATCACCGTTACAACAAAGTTCATTGAACGTCTCTTTCCAGTTAACCAACTACGAAGATTCACTGAACATATATTGCAACAAACGTAAGGCGCCCATAATTTGTCTTGATCCTCTATCTTGACTTCAAAGTAATGAAAGTAGGCTGTTTTTGTTAGCTGTGTTATAGGCCGTTTCTGAGCAGAAAATGTCATATCACCACATACATAGCAAAAGTTGTCAGCACTATCAACGCATTTGAGAGGCATTTTCAGAGTTTCTAGACACAATATAAGGAAGAAAAGAAAATATCACCAACACTCACTAACATTACAATGAAATTAGACGAAAACTAACCTCACATGACAATAAAAGAGGTCTCAGACAGATCTGCCAACCTTAAAAAATTAAATTTCCCAGTTTGAAACGAAAATTCCCTTAACTACGCTTAAACTGTTGGATCTGGAAAATAAGAGCTAACTAACCATTTTAAAGGTTAAATTAGTTTTTTATAACCTAAAGGAAATACAAAATTGCTACTTTCAAGCAGGAAACATTTTTGCTGTTGAACAGTGTTATCAGTGAATTTTGATTTACTTTGTTACGCAATTGCGGTACGTTCTCCAACAATGGACTGTGTCGTTCTACGTGTTTCGCGGCTATCCCAGCTGTAATGTGTGTGTGTGTGTGTGTGTGTGTGTGTGTGTGTGTATGTGTGTGCGTAATGGGTACTGCTGCTACTTTGAGATGAAAGACAATTACGTGACACTTACCATCCGTCAACACTCGAGGCTGTTCCAGACTGCACCGGTCCGCGCACTGTGTTCCAGGACAGACACGACCACTGTTTCTAATGGACTCGAGAGCCCCATGTAATAGGCACTTGTTTAACACGTCATCCAAAAAGTGACAGATTATTCTGGCATCTGAGCGGGATATAAATATAAGCATCCAGCGACGGTCAGTTCATCAGTTTACGTCGGGCGATTTACTGAGTGTGTCGCAAGTCACAAGTTGTTATTATTAGTGAAAAGTGATTATTGTTCGGGACTCTGTTAGTTGACGTTATTATTTCGTGTGGACAAATTCAATTTGAATTGTTGTACGAGTATAATCTTGTTGAATAACTTGGTGATTACAAACTCTTATTTGTGATTAATAAAAGCTGGTGATTAGTGACTTCATTAGTGTCTGTAATTTGTTTCCACTGTACCATACGAAGATCAGAGTGAGACTGTCGTAAGAATATTTTCCATTTTATATCCTCAAAATGAACAGACGTCAATGAACTTTAGAACAGTAAATAAGAGATATATTTGTAAACCATTTCTCTTATACTTGGGCACTGATGAAAGAAGAGTAGAGGGAGTTACATGCCTTTGAGTTGTGAACAAGGAAAATAATGGAAATGATTTCATAGAAGGATACAGTGAGAAGTGAGGAGGTGCGGTGAGAGAAAAGAAGAGTGTTAGATATCATCAAGGTCAGAAAAAGAAATTGTTTGGGGCCCTGTATGTTCGGCAAAGACAAGGTAATGTGGTAGCAGAAATACTCGAGGATCTGGTAAATGGGAAGCGGAAACAGGACGATAGACGATATACAGATGCGATATCAAGAAATTATGTCTATGATAGGAAAGCGTGAAAGACGTATGCCCCTACAAGACCTATCTTTTTTTTTCAATTTAATGCAGACTTGTAATCTGTTCGACTAAGCGAACATTGAACAGATTGATTGACAAAACTCAAACTTCGTTATGAAGAGCTGTCCAATGATAGCTCTTCTTGTTTTTGTTAACAGATTAAACAGATACACAAATTACAAGACTAAATGGCAAAAACATGTGAAGAAATGAACAAAAATCACTTCCACTTGCTGCTGACATGATACAATAAATTCAAAATGTTAAACGCTGGGCCTAAAAGGCAGATATATACTGGTTGACATTAACACTTAAGGTTGAGATGAACACAGATACAAATAAGGTACAGGATATTACAGAATACATAACACAGACATTACAATACAGACAATACAGAGTACACATATTCGTTGAAACTGAAGGGTAAGTCTAACATTTTATGCCTTTTTAGTCTGTAAATATCTGCACCAATATCTAACAAATTGATCGCTAGTGGTTAGGATGCTTTTCTAATTTAGAGATATGTTTCCTGCAGAGGGGCACGATTTCTTCTCTCAAAGCTGGAACTTTGTGGTCTCGGTGTATAGAGTTGTTGGAAAACACTCTGCTCATTGGGCAGAAAACACATGGTGATGGTGATGATGATGTGAATCATTTTGTTGGCTAACGTCCAGCTAAGAGCACCCGTTTAAAACTGATCAATTGTGTATCCCAACGTACCAGTAGTCGATAGACATTAGCAAAAACGGTTTAAAATAAACCGAATAAAACGCGCGTTACAGGTACAGCAGTGAGAAACGACATTCCTTACCGCCTGAGACAAAGTCTTGCTAATTGACACGCGCACAACTGAACACCGCACCGTGTAGCACCCGGCTGACTAACGGTAGTTAAATTAAACTACAACAGTTCACTACCAGTTTGCGCGGTTAACAAAGAAACCAACGTGAATGCAACCATTGTGCCAGCAGGAAGTTGTACTGCTGTTGTCTGCTGTAGTCTATTCATAAAAAGTAATGCACTATTGACGCAGAAATAACAGCGCGCTAACGGCCGCGTGTACACGGGGCAATACCGACTAATGAAGTTATGTGTGTGTTTGTACGCGCTCGCTGTTGTTGAGGAATGTGAATTCTATAAACATTGTATTGCTAAGCTGACGAGATATACACCGTAGCATGGCCGGCTCTAGTAGAAGGCCGGAATATTAAACAAAGCAACACTGGAACCACCTAATATTTAGATAATTTATGGAACCAACTAAATTTTTTTTTGTATTTATTTATTTATATAACAACTGAGTACTACCCATCTAGTAATTTACATTTCATAATTGAAGACACTAGTCAAGAGTATAACCCATTGGCTATAATCTCCCCATTTATCTAATATCCATTAGATCAAGTGGTTTAGTTCGTCTCAGCCTTTTAGCTGCATTAGTTGTACCCAGCAGGCGCCGTATCCCAGGGTGTACATGCTGCAAGACGCGTTGCCCAAGCTTCACTGCCTGCTTTTTTATTTCCTCAATGACAAGTTGAATTTTTAAATCCCTGTGTATGTTGTCGTTTCTTACGACTTATCAACAATGCAACGAAGCACCTTGTTTTGAAATGTTTGAATTATATTTATGTTCGATTCCTTTGCACAGCCCCAGAGCTGTATCCCATAGGTCCAGATAGGCTTTAGCACTTGCTTATACAACAGCAATTTATTATGGATTGACAGCTGGGATCGTCTTCCCAAGAGCCAATACATTTTCCTGAACTTTAGATTCAACTCCTGCTTTTTCTTTTGGACGTGCTCCTTCCATTTAAGTTTTGCGTTTAATGTCATTCCTAAATATTTAGCTGTATTAGCATAAGGAATTGGTAATTAATTAATTGTAACTAGTATCCGATGACCAATCTTTAGATTTGTAAAATTTACATTGACTGACTTGATCTCATTTAATCTAATGCGCTATTTTTTGGTCCATTTGCTCACACCATCAGAGGCTCTTTGAAGTTTTACTACAGCTTCTTCAATTTTATTTCCAGTAGCTACAATTGCAGTATCATCTGCAAAGGTGGCAATGGTTGCATCTTCTACAGTAGGAAGGTCCCTTGTATATAACAAATACAAGACCGGTCCCAAAACACTACCCTGCGTAACTCCAGCTGCTATTTTCTTCAGTTCAGAATATTCTCCTTCATATTTCACTCGAAAATGTGTCTGTCAGTTATGTATGGTTTGAGTGTTACACATAACCACATAACTTATGTATTTCAATAATCAAATTGCGTCATTTTTAATTGCCGGTTAACAAGCAGTTTTATAATTCTTAATTTTTTGCAAATTAAAAGTTTATTTTGTAAAATACTGTTATATTATTTAAGAAATATAATAATCAAGTCATTCATATGATACGAATTCAATAATTCGAACAAAATTAAATCATTAGGCATAACACTAATTCACTAATTTCTTCAACTTAAACGTATAGTACTAAGTGCGCACAGACCTATAAATTAGATTTAGCTATAAATAGGAATACTCATGATTTTGGTAATGCTATGAAATTAAATTAAAATATAACATGTTCACTTTAGCTATTTTATTTCACTATGCTTATAGGCCTCAGACGCAACGTTGCCACCTTTAATATTCCGGGCTTCTACTAGAGCTGGCATGCCAGAGTGCGTCAGGTAAATCCGGACAAAATTCAATTTGAATTTCCCACTACATTTAACTTCAGCAGTAGTTGATTGTTGGCGTTTAGGTAAGCCAGTTGTATGTGTAAGACGTGCATAATCTCAAAATGGGTGAGTTTGTGAGATCGACGAGGGACGGTAATTGAAGCCCTTTGCGCCGGGTGTTCGCCGACTGAAATTACTCGCTTCTTCGGGTACCCCAGATCGACCGTTTATGACATCGCGCAAAACTATGCGGACGCGAAGAAGCCGGTAGAAGGTTCTGCTAACCCGGCAAGGCAAAGACATTCAAGAGAGAAGCACCCCAAGTGTCATCCAAAATGTTCAAGATCTCATTTCGGAAGACCCAGGGGTGCCGCTTTGTAAATTGTCCACCACACTTGGGGCGAGTGAGGCCACCATGCGTCGGATCGCAGAAAAGGACCCGATACACACGTCTTATGTTATCTAGGTTCAATAAATGCTGCCTGAGGTCAAGATTTGCTTCTTCGTCATTGAAGAACGAAGCTGCGGGTCGCCTCAGGTTTTTTTCTGATGAGCAGATTTTTACTTTTGATGCAAAAGTGAACCAGAGGAACGGCCGTTTGTTTGGTTGCCCATAATCTTGAGGATGTACCTGTAGTAGCCAGGACAAAGTTTCCGGCCAGTGTTCACGTCTTAAGCGTCGTGTCCAGTGGGGGTGACGTCATGGCGCGACATTTTTTTAAAAAGGGAGAAACCATCATGATGGACGTTTACCTTCAGATTCTGAGAACTGTAGTGAAGCCATAGACAGAAACTGTGGCCTCCGGAAGACCGTACATCTTTCAGCAGGACGGTACACCGGCTCACACAAGCCATTTAGTGCAGAACTGGTTTTCCGATAACATGGATGCATTATGGTCTAAGAAATTCTGGCCTCCTAATAGTCCTGATTATTATCTTATAATAGCCCCCTTGATTATTATCTTTAGGGCGTTATTGAAAGGGTGTCTAACAAGTCCAGGCACCCCAACGTGGCAACCCTTCGGGTCAGTACTGAGGCAGCATTCTCGGATTTGGACAAGGGGCAGTTGAAGAGTGTCGAGGCAGTGGTCTCAACAAACGGGGGTTATATTGAATAATACAACTCAGGAAGGGTTTCTTAAACAATGTACAAAAAAGTGCTTTTGGTAAGTTTAAATTTTTAATGAATAAACAAGTGTTTTAATAAACGGTTTGTTTTGTCCGGATTTAGCTGACGCCCCTGATAACATTCGCGCCTTCGTGCCACTTTGCACGCGTTGTATGGCCGGCAAACTTACGCAATGTTCTCTAAGTTTCTGAACACGCCTTCCACCAGACGTTTGTCGATTATTCTGTCGGCATCCATGTCAAGCCGGCCACGTATCACCCCACACAGCCGATGAATGACAGCTCGTTTCGGAAGCGACA
Organism: Magicicada septendecula; assembly: GCA_034769895.1. Lineage (NCBI taxonomy): Eukaryota > Metazoa > Arthropoda > Insecta > Hemiptera > Cicadidae > Magicicada > Magicicada septendecula. The sequence goes on along the minus strand of JAWRYS010001319.1, from coordinate 231,443 downwards.
AAAAATGTCCAATACGTAATTCAAAGAAATAGAAAAATACATAAAAGAACTCCAGATTAGTCACCAGGACATTGAAGAATGCTTGCCACTCGAAAAGAAATTGAAAAATGCCCAAGTTTTTAGGAAAAACCCAAGAAGAGGACAAGTGTCATCGAAAGTAATGAGAGACATCGATCAAGAATGAAGGAGACGTGGGAGATGAGGAAGAGAGAGGAGAAGAAGAGAGGAACCAGTTGAACCAAAACGTAGTCCACAGTGGCTCATATGCAAAACACAAGACAAAGTAATAAGAAAAAAGTAGGAATAAATAAATTAAGATTAAACAACTACGCTTCAGGGAATAAGTAATAAATATCCAAACATACAATGATAGAGAAGTTGGCTCAAGACTTTGAAGACATAGCGTACATGACTAGAAAATTGATACAGGAATGTCAGAAAGGGGGACTAAAGGTAAATATGGATTAAAAAAAATACATGGCAATAGGTGCCCTTTATCAAGACTTGATATTGGAGGAAGACATGGGGAAGATTTCATATACAGAGGAATATGAGTATTTAGGGGTAAAAATTACGGCCAGTGGGAAGCAAGGCAAAGAAATACAATCCAGAACTAATTTGGAAAAGATAGCTATATCTACATTAAATTGAATCCTATGGGATAAGCAAATTACAGCAGAAACTAAAACCAAAATATTTAAAACCATTTTAGAAGTATCATGACTTACGGCTCAGACAAAAGAACAAAATTAATGACAACAGAGATGAACTTTTGGAGACGTTCGGCAACAGTATCTGGCCGTGAGAAAATTAGAAATAATATCATTAAGGACAGAGTGAATGTGAAAAATTCAATTGTTGATTTTATCTAAACAAAAATGGTATGAACACACGAAACGAATGGCACGGGAAAAACTGCTAGGACAGTTATGGAATGGACCCCACCAGGAAGAAGGAAAAGAGGAAGACTACCTATCACTTGCATAGAAGAAATTCAGACTATATTGACGGAACGAGAAATTGAATATCTTTGGACTGACAAGCAGCAGTGGAAGATGAGAATTCAATCACTTCTGTAATCTTTGGTTCCGGAAAATGTGTAAACATTGTACAACCGGCATAATAATAAGCACTTTACTCTTGTTAAAACGTAAAACGTTGCAGGTAAACTATCCCTTCCCCTTAACAGATCTTCACAAAATCAATAGGCCTTGAGTCCCCTACAACTCGGGCACACATGCAAAAATTATTTGATTCTGTTTGAATTTGCGGCAGTTATCATTCCCCATAGAAAAAATTCTACACACCGAAAGACTCTCAGAGACTTTTCGGAAAATGACTTTTCTTCATGTTTTGAGGGCAGTACATTTAGAATCAGCCCTTATATCGAACACGCTTTTCGCGATCACCATACTTCCTTTTGCTTACGGAACATGGAAGTAAAAAGTAAGAATAAATAAGAATTAAGATTATTTTATATGTAAGATTAATTAAATAAATAAATTAATAATTAAATATTAAATAATTAATTATATAAAATAAATTCTAGCATTGAATTATAATTTAGACAAACTAGAAATATTGGAAAGGCGAATTATTAGGAAAATGTTAGACCCACGAAAAACTTCAGATAGTTGAAAATTGAGAAGTAACGATTAAATATATCAACGTATAGAAAATATAACAGAAACAGTGGAAAAAGAAGACTAGTATTTTTTGGACATTTATATAGAATGGAGGACAATAGATTAACAAAACAGATCTTCAAATATCTGTGGGGAAAGAAGTCAAAATCAAGTTGGTGTAAAGAAGTAAAAAAGGATTTAGAACAAAATAATATAAACGTAATATAAATTATAAAAATAATATAAATATAAGGATTTATAAAATAATATAAAGAAGCAATTGAAAGAGAAGTTTTTTCGGGCAAATGTCTTATATGGAAGGAGTCTAGGGCAGGAGAAAGAAAAACGCATGTTCAAAGTGGACTGAAGACAGGAAGAAGAGACACAGTGAAAAGATGAAAGAATAATGGAGAAAAAAGAACAAGGAATAAAGAATTGAAATTTGCATGTACTCTTTAGATGGCTGATACAAAAAAAAAAAGGTTAAACAACTACGTTTCAGGTAATAAGTAATGAAATATCCAAACATACACTGAGAGAGAGAGAGAGAGAGAGAGAGAGAGAGAGAGAGAGAGAGAGAGAGAGAGAGAGAGAGAGAGAGAGCCAGAGACAGAGAGAGAGAGAGAGACAGAGACAGAGAGAGACAGAGAGAGAGAGAGAGAGAGAGAGAGAGAGAGAGAGAGAGAGTGATCAAAGTAAGAGAATACATGTACGTATGCGCGTGCGTCAAAACACACACCACGTGTATGGACGTGTATATTATATGAGCACACAGCGTGTATTACATACAGTACGCAATCGATACAGTGTGCGTGTGAGTTCGCTGTTACGCGGAATGCCTGTCAAGTGTCAATTTTTCACGGAGGGCAGATGACGTTGTAGCGCGCCGCTTATAACCGAACAAAAACCACAAAATGAGTTTTCCCAGTTTCTCCATTTTTCACTTTCCCGCGACTGACAGCGCCCGGACTGTCAAAAGTGGCATTGAAGTATTCATGTTCTCTTTTCTGGTTGAACGGATAAAACTAATCTTGCACGTAGGTAGTAGTTCACCTAGCCGACTCTACCTGCCGTTTGTACTAGGATTTATACCTCCATACAATGAACTGGTCATGTATCAACTTGATATTACCTAGTTATCATTTATCAAACACACACACACACACACACACACACACACACACAGCCAAAACTGTTATAACCAGTTGAAAATGGTACACAACTTTTTCCACTGTTTCCAATGTCTTCTTCTTCTTCTTCTTCTTCTTCTTCTTCTTCTTCTTCTTCTTCTTCTTCTTCTTCTTCTTCGTCACAGCTTAGACTGTTTAGTCTGTTCCGGCTCCAAACTGGTTGGACCATCTCATCTTGGGTCTTCCCAGGCTTCTCTTCCCTTTCGGCTGATACAACAAGGCTACCTTGGGAAATCTGTCACTGCCCATTCTGCTAATGTGTTCTTTCCAGCTTTCTCTATACTTATTAATGATTCCGTTGGCTTCTTCAACTTTCAGTTCCTCTCTTATCTGATTGTTACTTTTCATATCTAAGTTTGTGTACCCAGCTGTTTTAGTGAAATATCAAAAAATTAAAACTATATACAGGCAACAAAAACAGAGATTTAATTAAGAAAGTTGTGTTAGTGGTTACAATCACAAACAAAATTAACACTGTTGCACACCACTATAGAAAAATTATTCTGATTATCGCTTTCAAGCTTCACAGTTCATCATCAGATCGGAAATAACAATAATAGCTATTATTATTATTAACAGAACAATAGCAATAATAACAAGCATAATCCTATTATTGTTATTTCCGATCTGATGATGAGCTGTGAAGCTTGAAAGCTCTATTCGGAATAATTTTTCTATAGTGGTGTGCAACAGTGCTAATTCAATTAGATTGCTGCCACATTCCAATATTAATTTAGTACCACATTCATTATGATTTGCAAGCACTGACTCAGGCTATAAGACCGCTTTTCAAACTCGCTCTGCACAATTAAAGTAAGTTTTCAAAAAATTCTTTTTAAATAAAACAAAAGGTTGGCGGTTAGGGGAATGATCACTAGATATGGTGGGTACCGGGGAAACAAAATGCCCGGGGCGGACCAAAACTAGCAGCTGCTGCCTTATTGTTGTTGGATATTGGTTTATCAAAGGCTGCAGGAAGTAAATCTAGATTTAAAATTGCCTGGTCCTCCAGGTTGGGGGTTAATGAAATGGGCCGACTCAACATTCACTGGAAAAAAGAAAATGTTATAAAACCAAATAGATTGCAGCCGGATGGATTCAATAACGGAAAAAAGTAAGATGTGAATTCAATCACTTCTGTAATCTTTGGTCCCGGAAAATGTGTAATCATTGTACAGCCAGAATAATAATAATAAATAATACAAAAGCTTAATTTGCAGTTTATATAATAGGATACACACAAACACATAATGCAAGCATTGTTTAACGATGCATAATATTTCATCACTAACGGTACTACCGTTCAGTAACACAACACGCCTCCACTGAATAGATACTAATTGATATGCTAGTGAATGAGGAAATAAGTCCGTTGAATATGGGTTTCATTTTACTGATCGGTTTTTTGCTTCACTTAATTTTTTACGTGATTAGGTTTCATTCTGTTTGAATCTATACTCGAGTTCTATTTTATTTTTTTCAAAGCACGCGTAAACAATTCATCCTCTTTGTTTTCTCTCTTCGCGCTTTGCAGGCAGTGGGCTGGAGGAAGATAATATTATTAGTGGTATAATTATACTGTTTATATTGTATTAAGTAAACGAACTATTGCGCGGCAGGAATAATAACCGAGTACACTTGTGTGTGTGTGTGTGCGCGCGCGCGTTTACAATACATTTCTGCAGCTCGTTTAATTTTGTTGTTCGTATTTTCCGGACGTTACAGCATTCTCCTTCTCTCCTTGTGTCGACCTACACTCTGACGTTTTCCTCACTACACGGAATATGCCGTGTGATATTACACAACGTAATAAATACTATAAACTGTTATTAGCTAACTACGAGGATTATTCAACAGAAACACGCGTTTATAGGCTGTAAAGCATTTTGTATTCAACCATTTTAAAAGAAGTCTCCATTAACATTGAGGCATAAGTCCCACTGTTGCACTAATCTGTAGATTCCCTGCCGATTTGAACCGCCCGCCGTCCTTTTAGTGATTTCTTTAATGGGCCATAACTAATGGTCGCCATCATCCGAGAGGTTTGAAAGCGCTTAGTTAAAGTATAATTGCGTGTTACTGGTTGCAATATAAGTGTAGTAAAAATTAGACTTAACCACTAAATTGTGTTTATCTTTTAAAGCAATAAGTTGTCTCAGTTACGTCTGACGGTCACATCCTGCAGCTCAGTGATTTCCTTTGTAAGATCTTGGAGGGAAGAAGTGGTGGAAAGATAGGAAGAGGAAGTGACCAAGGGTCTCTTATTTTAAAAAATTTGCTCAGAGTAATTAATTGCAAGTCTTGTACTGAACTGTAGAGATTCACTTAAGAAAGGAACACCTATCGCTGCAGAGACAAGGCGTGGCCTTTATAATGTAATGAGTCTGACTCTTCTGTAATGAACAGGATTGCATTCAGTTGAAATTTACTGAACTGTAAACGGCTTATATAAAGATAACAAAATAACAACGCACTAACAAATTACCAAGGTCAGCCTTACGGGTTGCATTGCCGTAAATATATACGAAATAAAGATTTCATCATCATCTTCACAACACGGCATAACAACATCTTCTGTCAGCATAGACTTTATACCACGGCCTAACACCCCGGGCAATAATGTTTCCAACTAGGGCCTACGTGTAGTGTTAACAATCCAAAACTTCAATAATGTTTCCAACTAGGGCCTATGGCCTACGTGTAGTGTTAACAATCTAAAATTTCAATAATGTTTCCAACTGGGGCCTACGTGTAGTGTTAACAATCCAAAATTTCAATAATGTTTCCAACTAGGGCATATGGCCTACGTGTAGTGTTAACAATCCAAAATTTCAATAATGTTTCCAACTAGGGCATATGGCCTACGTGTAGTGTTAACAATCCAACATTTCAATAAGGTTTCCAACTAGGGCGTGCGTGTAGTGTTAACAATCCAAAATTTCAATAACGTTTCCAACTAGGGCCTACGTGTAGTGTTAACAATCCAAAATTTCAATAATGTTTCCAACTAGGGCCTACGTATAGTGTTAACAATCCAAAATTTCAATAATGTTTCCAACTAGGGCATATGGCCTACGTGTAGTGTTAACAATCCAAAATTTCAATAATGTTTCCAACTAGGGCATATGGCCTACGTGTAGTGTTAACAATCCAACATTTCAATAAGGTTTCCAACTAGGGCGTGCGTGTAGTGTTAACAATCCAAAATTTCAATAACGTTTCCAACTAGGGCCTACGTGTAGTGTTAACAATCCAAAATTTCAATAATGTTTCCAACTAGGGCATATGGCCTACGTGTAGTGTTAACAATCCAAAATTTCAATAATGTTTCCAACTAGGGCATATGGCCTACGTGTAGTGTTAACAATCCAACATTTCAATAAGGTTTCCAACTAGGGCGTGCGTGTAGTGTTAACAATCCAAAATTTCAATAACGTTTCCAACTAGGGCCTACGTGTAGTGTTAACAATCCAAAATTTCAATAATGTTTCCAACTATGGCCTACGTGCAGTGTTAACAATCCAAAATTTCAATAATGTTTCCAACTAGGGCCTACGTGCAGTGTTAACAATCCAAAATTTCAAAATTTTTGGACAGAAGGACTTAAAAAAGAGATTGAAAATTTGAAATACTGTGAAAATAAACAGTGTATTACACTAAAAGAAAATGAACACAAATTCGAATATTTCGTTTTTTTAGTGTTTATGGTATGAGTGTTTACTGTTACTGTTATGGTACTAAATGAATAGTAGGCCTATTTATTTAGGTATAGGGAAATATATTTTTACCCTATTTATATCCTATAGGAAATGGTGATTTTTGTAATTTTTCACATAATTGGAAAATTATCGAATATCAAAATTTCATTATCTTCACAATATAGACAAGGTGCTGCCTTTTACGCCTTCAAAGATCCTCCAGCAATCTCTTCCTGGGTTTACTCACACACCTGTGTCCTATAGTTTTGTATTTCCAGACTTGTTTGGCCAGTCTGGAATGTGATATTCTACCTAAGCGTTCTTTCCACCGTTGCTTGTAATCTTTTAATTTTTTATTTAAGTTAAAAAACTTGTTCATTTCAACAAGTGAAATAAAGTTCTTGAGGAAAAGCAAAGGTTGCACCCTTATAGATCAAATACGAAATGAAGATATAAGAACTGAGCTAAATGTAGATCTATATTCTGTGGCCAGCAGAATAAGGGAAGGACAAATAAAATGGTGGCAGCATATCGAGAGAATGGAAGATATGAGGCTACCTAAACAAGTAATACGATACAGACCTCAGGGAAGACGTGATATAGGTAGGCTAAGGAAGAGATGGCTTTGGTGAAGTCGGAACAGGCTGCAAGCCTATACCTTGACGTGGAGAAGAAGAAGAACTTAAAACCTTACAACTCTCCTCTTATGGCCTCATTCTTTATACGTTTTAGCTCCTCTTAAGAACGTCATTTCCGAGGCTTGTACTGTCTTGTTTCTTTGTTTGTGTCCATAATTCACACTCATAGTACAGTATAGGGACTGGCCATAATGGAGAACCATACATGACTTCCATGTTCTAAGATTTATATTTAACAAGAAGCAGATCTAGGTATGATGACAAAACATTAAATAAGTGGATGCTTGAGTTCTGAAGAAATGACGTATCAGCTAAAATACGTATCACGTATCACTTCCATGTCAGGTGGGTGAAGACTATCCTCAACCTTCGTGAGGAAGGACTGTACTTTTGGATAAAATGTTTGTAGGTCGAATGAAGAGCTGTCCAAAGGGAGGTGTGATCTGATTCCTGTAATGACATTGTACTCTCGCTGCGAGTTATCGGCCGAGGGTGAATAATGTCTATAGTGTTATCGAAGTCTTTCCTGTCATTACGATATTAGTCATTCTTCTTTTTAAAATCGAGTCTTTCTTTCTTTCCATTCGTCTTCTGATTTCCTGAACGACGATTCTGTTCACCCGTATAATTATAAATTTCTCAGCAAAACATTTCTTCCTTAATACGGTTGTGTCTTCTGTTTAACACCCACCATTCTGATCCATGTTATAACGCCATATTCCACACAGGCTAGTAAATAACTAGCCATCAGGGAGGTCAAAATATTTTCCAGGAGGGGCAAACAATTTTCCAGAAGAGAAAAATATTTATATATTTTTCATAGATACTCACATGCACATATTAGTTTGTAATTTTTATATCATATCAGAAATAACTCCACAGATTGTATTCATTTATTAAAACATTTATTGCTTCAAATTTGCATAAAATTAATGGCTTGTAAAAGTTTATGTTTAATCTCCATTATGTAGTGCTCCAGTTTCCAAAGTTTTAATATTATGATGTCCGTAATCATTACATCAGAGCATTTTAGTGTGTATGAAGGTACATCTTGGACAACAATTTTCAACATTCCCTATTGAGCGTTGCTCAGAGTAAAGCTGCGAATCTACAGTGTACGTTTCACAGAACAAACACGCGGAAAAGAAGGAGAGTTCCGAAATCTCTCATGGACCCTGAGCATCTTGCAGAGGGTTCATTCCCTAAAGACTAAAAGTCTGTCTATGAACCGTTCTTCTGTAAACACGTGCAGTTACACTGGCCAGCGATCCACAGGAAGCAAATCGCTGTCCACGCTGGACATCTTTTCGGCTTGCACGGGTTGGGTTGGTGTGGGTTTCGGCATTTTGCATTTAAAAAGCATGCAAACGGAAGAAAATAAACACGAGTGAGGCCAGAAATAACGCGAATTGTGTGTGTGTCCTGCCTGCCTTTTTATTGCAGTGATCACAATAATAAAACTTTGAAAACGTAAACATTAGATAATTGAGATATGCCTGCCTGCCACGAACGATACGTTTTCACTCATACGAGATTTAAATTAAAATGAAAAATATATAATTTTATTGCCAGGCAACAAAATTATTTTATTTTTAACAATTACCATTGTTTGAAAAAGTTTAAATGAATTTTCAAGTACTTTACTCTTGTTAAAACATAAAAGGTTGCAGGTAAACTACCCCTTTCCTTAACCGATCTTCACCAAAATAAATGAACCTTGAGTCCTCTACAATTCAGGGACGTGTGCAAAAATTTATTTGATTCTGTTTGAATATGCGGCAGTTATCGTTCGTCATAGAAAAAATTACCCTTGTTAAAACATAAAACGTTGCAGGTAAACTACCCCTTCCCCTTAACCGATCTTCACCAAAAACAAAGGCCTTGAGTACTCTACAATTCAGGACTGTATGGAAAAAGTATTTGATTCTGTTTGAATTTGCGGCTGTTATCGTTTGCCATAGAAAACATTCTACACACAGACACTTTTCGAAAAATGACTTTTCTTCATGTTTTGAGGGTAGTACAATCAGAATCAGCCCTTATCTCGAACATGATTTTTTTCTCCATGACCATACTTCTACTGTATTTACTTATGGAACATGGAAGTAAAAAGAATTTAGAAAAGAAATAATATAAGAGCAGAAGAAACAATTGAAACAGAAGTTTGTCGGGCAAAAGTGTTAAAAATGGAAGGAGTCCAAAGTAGGAGAGAGAAAAACGCAGGTTCAAAGTGGACTGAAGACAGGAAGAACAGACATAGTGAAAAGATGAAAGAATATTGGAGAAGACGAAAAGAACAAGGAATAAAGAATTGAAATTGGTATGTGGTCCTAAGATAGCCGATACAAAAAAAAAGATTTATTTATGGAAATAAATCTTTCCATATGCAACTAACATTTCTGCAGAGTGCAATGACTTATAAAGTAAATACAGATTACTTGGTACGTCAATATATTGCACACCAAAAACTGCTTATCCTAGTCGATCGATGATAGGAAGTGCAAGCTGAGCTGAGGCGAGGCACAACGCTGTGGAGCCTCTTGTCCTTGGCCCAGTGCTGCGAGAGACTGACTGACTCGAGTGCTCTTCAGGCGTAATCCCGAGTTTAACATCAGACGTCTACTGTACGTTACAACACAAGCCCCATTGTTACCGGCTCAGCTCAGCAAACACCAGCAAGTAATCACTCCTCGCAGTCTGTCTGCCTCCAACATAAGACGTAATTTAAACACTATGACTTTATTTATTCGTAGCGGGGTTTCCATTCTGTTGAACTAAGGGTTCAATAGACGAAGGTTTTTAGACGAGATAAGCCAACAGTTAATTTAACATTCACATTACAAGAAGAGATTTTCTATGCTTTAGAAACATTGACGTCTAGAAAAATGTACTGTACGAGAGTGCCTACGTACACAATTGTACATGCGTACAGACCGTCCCAGGTTTAATTATTATCAGTATTGGCTCTTAATTGAGCTGTCGCGCGCTCTCAAGACGTGTCCCCCCCCCGAACGTCTCTCGTTTTCGTAGAACGTTGAGGTCAATGACAAGGAAAGAGACAAGACTTAAATTTTAGAAAACAATGTCAGTGCCACTTTTACTATGTCTGGGTTCCTACAAAGAAGATTAAAAACCAGATTCAAACTTCGGAAAGGAAGTTTCTGAGAAGGAAAAAGGAAGAAGAACAAAGGGTTACTCGAGACAGGATCGTTTGCGCAAAGAAGATATTAGAGAGGACCGCGGTCAGTTGCGACCCAATTGTACAAAACCCGGTCGGTTGCGACCGCCGTGGAAATTGAAACCGGTCAATTGCGACCCGGTCAATTGAGATAGAAAAATTATTTCTAGACTAACCTAACCTAAACTAACCTAACCTAACGTAACCCAACCCAACCTAACCTAACAAAAATATTGGAAGAAAGAGGTTACCCGCACGAACGGAAAAGTTTGCGATAAGGACGTTTCTACTAGCTGCCACAGATTCAGTCAGTTGCGACAAAGCGGGGTGCAATTGACACTGAAGAACAGGAAAACATCGTTTCGTCGCAACTGACCAAGACCGATTAGAGAAGAGCTACAGGTATTCTCCATAAATGATAAGATCCAGAGATATCGCAAGGAATGGTTACATCATCTGTACAGAATGGAGGATGGACGACTACCTAAGATTGCGTTTCAATATAGACCCTTTGGTATAAGAGATGTAGGAAGACCGAAAGTGAGATGGAGAGATACTCAGTGAAGACGGAACAGACAAAGGAAGAAGAAGAAGAAGAAGAAGAAGAAGAAGAAGAAGAAGAAGAAGAAGAAGAAGAAGAAGAAGAAGAAGAAGAAGAAGAAGAAGAAGAAGAAGAAGAAGAAGAAGAAGAAGAATTACAGGTTGGTATTTTAGCTTACCATTCAAGAAAATGGAATGTAGCGCATGCGCTATAATTATGAACTATACCATATTTGCAAAGAGCTGGACATTGTCAGGCTAATCAAAATACACAGGCTAAGGTGGGTTGGACACACAGAGAGAATGGAAAAAGGACAGCCTACGAAACCTATTTTCTACCAGAAACCAATGGGTAGTAGAAAAAGGGGAAGACCCCGAAGTTGATTCAAAGACCAGATAGAGGAAGACCTCGGAAAGCTGAACATAAGAAACTGGAAGCCAAGGCATGCAATAGGGAATGGAATCGACTCTTGGAGCAGGCCAAGACCCACCAAGGGTTGTAGAGCCACGGATGATGATGATGACTGTAGCTTACACTTATTGTTTTGAAAGTCTATCATTTTGGTATGTCCTAATTCTTTCCCCCGCCTTTTGCTCATCATGTTTGTTGGTCTTACGTAATGTCAGTAGTTTACCGGTTTTAATGCGCTGGATCTACTTTTTTTACAGGAACGTTAGAAAGCTTTATATATATATATATATATATATATATATATATATATATATAATAGGGTTGCTACAGCTAATGCCGTCTACCTTCCTTCAACCTGGCTTTCCAATTCTCCCGATGTTCCCATTGTCCTTCCTCAAGTCCTGTACGTTGCATAGATTCATCCACTTCGTCCCTCCAAGATCTTCCCGGTCTTCCCCTTTTTCTCCTTCCTAATGGACTCCGTTCCGTCACTTTGTTGATCCACCTATTTTGGGCTCTCCGGACATGACCGTACCACACCAATCTTTTTTCTTCGATGTAGTCAATTACACTTCTTTCCGTTTCCATTCTTCTTCTGACCTCCTCGTTTGTTATTCGGTCTGCTCTCGTTATTCCACAGCACCTCCTCCAATATTCCACCTCCGTTGCTAGAATCTTTCTTTCATTCTTTTTGTTAATAACCCATACTTCCGCTGCATACATCATAATGCTTTGGACTATGGTCTGATATATCATTTTTTTGGTCCTTTTCCTAATCATTAGAAAGCTTTATAAAATGTTAAAATATAGATGTGCGTATAATATAGCGTTTAGGTATAATATATAACGGATACAGGTAAATCAATTGAAACCTTTTTCCATGGTCTGATGATTTCAACATTCTGACGCTTAACGGAAACAGCTGGTTAAAACGGCGACTACCAATAGAGTTTGTAATGTTATAAAATGTATCAAAGCGCGTGTTTGTAATGTCAAAAACAGGTCGCAAAGAGACGCTTTGGGGGGGGGGGGGTTAGGGGCAGGGCACAATCTGATTTGTAACTTTAACAACAATCGGTACGCGGTAACCCCATGTAGGCTATTATCGGATTATACTCGTGCATAATCCATTCCGCCGTATTTGACAAGCGAGCATAAACAACAGTACGCAGATAGTGACAAAGCTGATTAACATATTAATTAAATAAATAACGTGTCTGTCACACGCGGTAATGGCGACTATAGCCGGACACTGGTCGTATCGTCGTTACTGCAACCTGTACCGCGTAACAAAACATGTAGGCCTACAGGTACACGACTTATCAAACGTACAAGCAGATGTCAGTACTTCATCTTAGGCCCTTTTTGTGCATCCGATTTATATTGCACGATAACCTACGATGAAACTCGTAGCACATGTAGAACAACCAGAGGCGCGCCAGTAGTGTACGGCGCCTGTGTGCAGAGCTTTAGTTGGTGCCCCTATAGTCCCCCCAAGATAAAAAATCATTTTATAAAAACGTATCAGTGAGTACAAATGAAATACGGAAATATTAAATATAAGTTTATTGGACAAAAACCAGGAATTACAAAAAATGTGTTAAAAAACAATAAACATACAATAAAACACAATAAAAACAGAAACAATTTGGAAGACGACAAACTAATTTATGTTATTTGTCAAGAAAATCATTTGACAATTGCACATTATATAGTTTTACGTAAATTAACAGACATAGGCCTACTTAATTATATATTTTTTTTTTATTAGCGGGGGTCCTACAGTCTATGCCGCATCTCGCATTTCGATAGCCATTTCTCCCTATCCTTCCAGTCATCATCTTCAATAGCTCGATCTCTCATGCTTTTCTTAATTCCTGTTCTCCATTGTGTTGTCAGTCTTCCTTTTATTCTCCTGTTTTGTGGTGTGTAAGTCAATGCTTTCTTTAGCCATCGCTTCTCCTTCATCCTCATTACGTGACCATACCATAGCAACTGTCTGGATTCTATTTTTTCTGCTATTGTAAATACGCGCCCTGTTTCCCTTCTTAGAAGTCCATTTCCACAGTTCCTATAATCTTTTTCTCTTTGTCTGAAAATTGCCAGCATTCGCAGCCATAAGTTAAAATGAGCTCCACATTACTTAGTTTTATAAAACAATAATGTTAAATTTTTTTTTGGTACATAATTAAACTTACTATATTTTATTTGGCAAGAAAATAAAATAGGAAACAATAAGAAACTTACAAGTATATAAAATAAGAACATATTACAAGCATTATTTCGTAGAGAAACAGGTAAGTAAATATTTGAACAGAAAGAAAATGAATCCATCCAGAGCTCCGAAAAAGGTAATAAAATTATCTTAGTGAATAATATTTTTTTTTTTTAATATTTTCTCATCGTCTGAATTTTTAGTCTTTAGTACCCTGGCGCCTGTGTGCCCCGCACACTTTGCACACTGTGTCGGTGCGTCACTGAAACAAATGCACTGCCGTACGATAAGTTCATGGTTTCGAACTCAATAACATGACGTTGTGTCATAGGAAACGCATCCGATAAAAAGTCGGACGAGTTGTCTACGTACAACTGTTCCGTAATGATTCCGTTTATGCACTCGCGCGAGTTTTGTATCGTATGACTTTCAGACATCAGTGCTACCAACCTTCCTGTCTAGCGTCGGCGTCACGCCGTGCACTAAATCTCAACTGACTAGAATAGTTTCTTGGAATATATTCATATATAATGTTTAAAAGGAATAAATCACCTTTAAATTCTGATGATGGGACAAGGGTCCCGAAACATGTAAATTTTATAAAGACGCTGTTTCTGAAAAGCCGCAGACGGTAAGTTCCAATATATTCGATTCATATATAATAGATTTCTTTTCCAATTCATCATATCGCGCACAGCTAATTGGATAAACATCCTATCTTCTTTGCCTTCCCCTCTTCAAAACGAACCGATAAGCGGCATACAGCACGCACGAAGCTATTTTAAGTACTGATGATGGCAGGGCCGAAAGAGTTTGTTCACGCCTACTTCTGACATTTTTGACGCACGATAGAAATGGGTGTCGAATCAGATGCATAAAAGGGGCCTTAACGCGAAGGACCGCTTTATGGTTGCTGTTAATTGATTTTTCACAAAATTGAAAGTTATATTTTCACATCCGTTTGCTAATTTTTACATCTCATTAACATGTCTCAGAATTTCTGCACAGTTAACATTTTTATCAAAAGCCCTTTACTTTGCACTTCGCTAATGAACAAGTAATTATAACTAAACACAAGGATGACATATGTTATATGACTGAGAAGCTACACGAAGAATACCAGAAGTGGGGCTTAACGGTAAGTACATATAATTAAAACCGAATACATCGTTTCGACGGTCTCACGGATCGTCGTATGGTGCTGTGGAAACAAAATACAGACACCAATGAAGTCACTAAAACAGACCAACTATAGTCGGTCAAAAATAACAATGTGAAATCAACAAGGTACTCTCATACAATAATTCAAGTTAAATTTGTCCTCACGTAATATTAGTTGTTAACTATTAAGAGTCCCGCATTAATTATAGCACAATAATCACTTTCCACTAATCCGTAGCATCTCCACTTTATCCGCACAGGAGAAATCGCTCACTGTAACTAACTTCTAAGCCGGCCGCTGTTGCTTTTATAGGTCCTGCAGAGGTTCGAGAATAATTTATTACACAGCCTTACCGTTTATTTTTGAAATATGAAATATGGGAGAGTTAATTCAGTTAATAAGTATCTTGTAAACTATTAAATAAATAATTACCTTATTTTATCCACTAAGTGATCTTCTTTTTCTTTTTTAATTACTACATGTTTCAGGGCTTATATCCCCATCTTCAGGTAAAAACAAAATCTACCCATTGTTAGGGTTTCGTTAAAAAATTATTTATTTAATCATATACAGTGATCTGGAGACCATACAGTAACTATATATTGTAAACTATGTTTCAATAAAGCGTATTTTTATTATGTAATTACCGTTTAATTTAATGGGGTTGATTTCAGGATGTTGTCACACTTTTTAGCCTCTTAAAGATAGTAATGTTGATTAGTCTTAATTTCTTTTTCTTCTATATGAAGCCGACTCGACCCCGGACCTCCCTCCCCAAGACCAAATTCTAGATACATCACTGCGGGTAACGGTTTAGATGAGGTAGTTAAGGCGAAATGAACAAGAAAGGCGTAGTTAAGGCGTATTTAAGACAAGAAATGAAATAACGCGAAGGCTAGTTTAATTAGTCGAGTCTAACTCGGTGTTGATCTAAGAAATCGCGTACGGTGAACATAGTATTACATCAAAGAAGCCGTCCGTGGAGAGTGTTTCTATGGCAAGACCGACAGTAGTACGCCATAGTAGTAAATTTTATAATCAATAACATGAAAAAAGTACAGAATTGTTCACTGACGGGAAGAGAATAAGGAGAAAACAACAGATTTTTTTCAATTTTAACATGGACTAAAAACAGTTCTTCTTCTTTTCTCCTCTTCAAGGATTAGGTTATATAAACCTGTTGCGGCACCCATCTCATCCTCGGACGACCCACGTCTCTTCTACCAATGGCTTTATAGTTCAGTGTCGCTTTCGGCAATCGATACTCTCTCATCCTTTGCAGATGATCCCATCATTCTCTTCTGTAAATTGAAACAAATTCATTTATGTCCTTTACATCGAGTTCTGCTCTGATATCTTTATTCCTTATTATATCTTGCAATGTATAATTTAAAGTACTTTGAAGAAACTGCATTTAAGCACTCTGAATTATGACCTCATTCCTTTTTTATCATGACACATCCCTCACTCTCATAAATCAACGTGGGTATTGCAATAAATTGTCTTATAAAGTTTAATCCTTGTGCTGTTTCACTTCTCAGACTTCTATGAATCGTACCACAAATATTACTAAATTTGTTTATGTATCTCTATTGTATCATATTGAGATTCAATAGCTTACTCCACAGCCGAGATATTTGAAACGGCTCACTTGTTCTAAAGTGCTGTTGTTTATAACTGTCTTAGTCCTCACTGGATATTTAACTTTAAAGGGCATGGAAACAGTTTAGCGAGTAAATTATCCACTAACAAGTAATGCCGTTTGTGACCCACAAACAATACACGCTTAAGCGGCTTGTTTACTGCGCTGGCGGCGGTTTTTGTTGGAGAGACTTCCCGCGAAACGTCGGCTACTTCCCGTCCGCACGTTACAAACGATTATCATAAAGTTGTAAAAAATACTACCTTCAATATAAGTGTACACTGGTAGAGAGCCCGCGCGCGAGCCTGTATCTAAGTGAAGAATTAATGAGGTCATATTTCATAAATACTGGCCGCGGCTCTGTTCGATAGTAGTTGAAGCTGCACACAGGGTCGCTGTACTTTCCGAGAGAGGTTATTGTTCGTTACCGTTTGTT
This sequence comes from Magicicada septendecula, assembly GCA_034769895.1. NCBI lineage: Eukaryota > Metazoa > Arthropoda > Insecta > Hemiptera > Cicadidae > Magicicada > Magicicada septendecula. The sequence goes on along the minus strand of JAWRYS010001319.1, from coordinate 214,707 downwards.
AGATGTTGATTTTTATATTTTTTTATATTGTGTGTATGCGCGCGCGCGCGCAGGATTCAACGGATAATTTGCCCTTATACCGTGAGCGAATCGGTTTGTACCGCCACCACACTGTACAACCCATGCGGTATTATAATTTCAATACTTAATGCGGGGAAACGAGGAGGATAACGTAAAATCGTTGGGAAAACAAAGAGCGCGCGTGTGTGTGCGCGCGCTCCATTTCCAATAAATTGTGCAGATTTATTGAGGTTGGTCGGTTAAGGAGCGAGTTATTGCGTTGCATTGACCCAAGGACGACCACTGAGCCTGCCTCCACTAAATTACGCCCTACTGTGATCTCTACGCGAGCGAGCGCGCGCGTCCGCTGCATTCCTATGCATAAAGATTGTCCTTCTTCTGTTTGTGTGTGTATTTTTATCATTTTAATTGTTACGCGTTTTAATAGCTTCATCTGTATACCTCGCGACTGGCTGCGCCGCGCCGTCTCTCAGCAGGGTTCCGCCAAAGAGTTTCGCAGAGGCAGCCGCCTCGTCGCCTCGCCTCGCATGCCAAACCAATTATCGTGAACTTCGTTTTAAATGCGAAATTGAATTAAAAATACATATCGGATCCTCCTTAGACAGTTCTTTTGATTACGTCGAATTTTGTAATTGCAACAAAAAAAATCATAACTTTCCTTTTTTTCTCTCGCCTTTGTTTACTATTTTTTGTCTCAGTCAGAAAGGTATTCTTTATTACTAGTTTAGAAGTTAAAAAAATAATATTTTTGAAACTTGAATTTTAAAATTGACAAAGTTAACTGGAATTGCTGTATGAAAGTACCTTGCTGATTTCACACTGTCATTTGTGATTAACTACGGCTGGTAATTAGTGGCTTCATTGGTGTCGTGTATTTTGTTTCCACTGCACTATACGACGCTCCGTGAGACCGTCGTAACAATATCTTCTTCTTCTGATAGTTCCTCTCCGTTTCGCATGTTGACTTTCGGAATAAGTCAGTTGTATTCATGTCAAACCAGGTCCTTAAATTTCTCAGCCATGATATTCTCGGTCGCCCAACTCCTCTCTTGCCAAGTACTTTTCCCTGTAGTATGGACTACAATAAGTAGAATCTCTGTTCATTTCTCATGAGATGTCCCAGATACTGAAGCTTTCTTATCTTCACTATGTTAATAACTTCCCTTTCTTTCTTCATATTTTTAAGAACTTCAAAATTATTTATATGTGCTGTCCATGAAATGCTCAGAATTCTACGGTAAAGCCACACTTTGAAAGATTCAAATTTTTTAGTTGTGGCTTCAGTCAAAGTCCAAGATTCTACACCGCGAAAGAGGGCCGCGAATACGTAGCAGCGTAAAAGTCTTATCTTAGCCATATAGTGATCTTAGCCGTAAGTCTTATTAGTTATCATCCCATCTCATGATATCACTAGAGATATTTAAACGATCTTTAATATTGTTACGACATCACAGAACGATCTACGTGTTTGTCGAATGTGCCAGAATAATCTCGATGTAACGCGCGTGGCGTACGTGCTTGTCGACGCATTTTCGAGAGGTTTCTCGAATGCGCCAGCCGCGCGGACTGTGTCAAGGCCGCAGTTAATTACGTAGTTCACACGAGCGCTAAGACGCAATTAGGAACTGAACACGGGGATTAAAAAATTTGGAGTTGCTGCCACATAAAATAAAAAACTCACAAATACTTATGAGTAAATACTTGGTGTATATCTTCTTCTTCTGATAGTTCCTGTTCGTTTCGGATGTTGGATATCATACAGACTATTTTAACTTTCTGTACTGCTGCACGGAATAAGCCAGTTGTATTCATGTCAAACCAGGTCTTTAAATTTCTCAGCCATGATATTCTTCCCCAACTCCCAACTCCTCACTATCCGAGTACTTTTCCCTGTAGTATTACAATGTAGTATTGCAATAAGTAAAATCTCTGTTCGTTTCTCATGAGCTGTCACAGATACTGAAGCTTTTTTATCTTCTCTGTGTTAATAACTTACCTTTCTTTCCTCGTCTTTCTAAGAACTTCAACATTAGTTATATGTGCTGCCCATGGCTATTATGATATTACTAGAGACATCCAAACGATCTTTAATGTAGTGGTTTCTCGTTCCCTTTTATATCCCAATTTCGTTGACTAGTAACTAGCTGATCCGCCTTCGGGGCCGATGAGGACAATGAGGACAACGAGGTGCCATACCGCTTGCCAGGTTACAAGTTTAGAAGTTAAATATAACATATTTTTGAAACACAAATGTAAAAATTTACCATTAAGCCCCGCTTCTGGTATGCTTCGTGTAACTTCTCAATCATAAAACACATGTCATCCTCGTGTTTAGCTATAATTACTTGTGCATAGGTAAAATGCAAAGAAAAGAGCTTCTGATGAGTGTTAAAGTGTGTTAAACATTAAAACCGGAGACGCATATTGGGCTTCATAAGATTATGTTGCGTCCACGATTATTTATAGTTCGGAATGCAGGGTAAGTGCCTTGCAGCCAGCAGTAAGGGAATTCTTTTGGATATCGTAGACAGGACAATTAAATAATCTAAGACGGACAACGATGGCATACGAGCTGCATTACATATTGAAGAGATCGTGATCGCAGGTCTTCGTTGCTGGCGGAATCATGTCTTACACAAGTGTCCACATAAATTGGAAAACACATGTTGGTAAAGACTGTCATTCAGGACTCGCCAATAGATTATGTAACCTATTTAAATAGTAATTTTTTAAATAGTATCAATGATAATATACAGTTCACACTTGAAAATGAAGACAATGGAAAACTGAATTTTCTGGATTTAACAGTTGCTAAAAACAGTAGTAAAAAACTACATTTTAACATTTATAGAAAACCTACAACAACCGATATTGTGATACACGCTAAGTCCTTTCACCCAATATCCCAGAAAATGGCTGCCTTTCACAGTATGATTAATCGACTTCTGTCTCTGCCCCTTGGTGATAAAGAATACCAGGAGGAATTGAACACCATTAAATACATCGCAGTCACTAATGGTTACGATGTTGGGGTGGTGAATAATATCCTCAGAAAACATAAGAAAAGGCGTAAAAACATTAACGGACACGGAACTCGTGAGAGTATAACACGCAAATACATTACAACACCGTATACATACTTTATGCCTAAGGTTTTTGGGCCAATTTTCAATAAAAATAGCAATATAAACGTCACATACAAGACCACTAACCACATTTTGAATAACCTCCGCGTACATGGACCTACCAACCTCGAACACAAAACAGGTGTTTACAAATTGAATTGTTATGTGATGATTGTGACGCCTTTTATATAGGCCAGACAGGCAGTGGTTTTTTAAAAAGGTTCACAGAACATAGACCGCCTACACACTTTCACAGTTTGGACCACATTAGATCTAAATTTGCAAAACACCTCATCATAGAGAATCACAATTACAATAATTTTAAAACAAACTTGATACCTCTTCACATATGCAAGAAAGGGCGACATATGAACGCCCTTGAGGAGTTCGAAATTTACAGAGCTTATAACAATGCTGATACCAAGCCGCGTGTCCTAAACGATCAACTGCTTTTTAAATCGAATATATTGTACGACACCGCTTTGCGTTATTGTCGTGATAAGAGCCAGTCTTGATTCAGTGCGCGGTCTGCTACCGTACGGTGTGCACCGTTTAACCGTCGCGCTCGACTTTATACATTAAGTATTGTGTTTTTGTTTAATTGGATTTTAATATTTTAATTGTTTGACAACTATATCATCGTTTGATGATATAAGAACATACTTTTAATAATATAAGTTCTGAGGATGGGACAAGTGTCCCGAAACATGTCAACTTTAGATTGAAGACATCGTTGCATAAAGTCACAGACGGTAAGTTGCAATATATTTGATTCACACAATTATTAACACAATACTAGTTCACTTCGACAACACTCAGTCCGCACTAGCGAAAATCGCTCACGTAACTGAACTGACAACACGGCAACTATGGCTTTATGTATGGAGGAGTGGAGAATGTTCTGGGTTGTTCGGTAGGCTTCTCGTAAAAATACATTTTCGTATTACAAGCAGTGAAGAACTTTGGGAGTACCTTATGGTCTCATTTCTCGATGAAGGGAAATCCAACCGCACCTCCTCGTGGTGGGGAATGGGCAACACATACGGGCGGCTAACGCGGCTCTGGAGAACGAGTGAGAAAGAGCTGTCCCTCCTCTGCTTGTCATTGGAGGTAGAGGTTAGGCCACTCTCTTGCCCTTTGGGTAAGAAATTGGCCCTAAAGGCGGATGTGCCATCATTTGGTCAATATCATAGGATGCAGAAGGGGAGGAGAAACCTTCGCATTAAAGATCCGTATGGATATCTCATCGTAAACTCCCAGGGATGGTATTAAGGCCCGTGCCCGGGGTAGCAAGGGTGAAGACTCTAACGGTCAGAGATGAGCGGATGGAGCAACCACTCATGTGGGGATAGCACGGCTAATGGACATGACTAAACCTAAACCTAAACAGAGAGTCGACGCCGACGACGTAGTAGTTAAACATTATTAACGGTATTTTGTAATGATCTCTACAAGCTTTGGAACGAACATTGTAATTTAATTCCATTCCTGACTTAACGATAGAAGCGAATTCTTAAATTTTACCAGACCGTTGGACACTGTCCTGTCTGTCTGACTATTCATCTGTCTATTTATATGTTTGGGTGATACCTAAAGGTACCTTTTGAGTACATCAATCGATTTTCGTAAAACGTAACACGTGTGTGAAATTGTTTTCGAGTTCTCCCCCCAAACTAGAGGGGTGGGGTTAATAGTTGAAGGACTCAAACTTTTGAAAAGAAAAGAAAAATCAATGCCGGATATCAAATTAAAGATATTGTTCAATTTTGAAAATTTCAAAATTTTACTACACCAAGAATTGCTATAGCGAAAGAGGCATTTAATGGGCAGAAAAGACTGCTGTATGGCAAAATTAATAAGAATTTAAGAAAAAGGTTTGCCAAATGTTATATGTGGAGCGTTGCTTTATATGGTGGAGAGACATTGACACTGAGGAAAGAGGATGAGAAAAGATTAGAAGCATTTGAGATGTGGGTTTGGCGAGCAATGGAAAAAATGAGGTGGGTTAATAAAGTAAGGAACGATGAAGTTTTAAAAAGAATAGGGGAAAAGAGAAGAATCGTGAAGGTAATAGAAAATAGAAAAATAAATTGGGTAGGTCATTGTTTAAGAAGAGACTGCTTGCTTACAACTGCCATGGAGGGTGTCATAGAAGGAGAAAAAAGAAGCGGGCGTAGAAGAATGAAGTTAATAGATAGGATTAAAATCAGAGGGTGTTACGAAGAAACGAAAAGACCGCCATGCGATAGGACGGCTTGGAGAGCTTTTACCATTTGAAGACCTGCCTTAGGGCAGGACACCAAATAACTACACCAAACGCAGAGAAGAGATCAAAATTTTCAAAAAAAAATGTAGAATTACATGCATGGTATCAGACTAAATTAAATTTTTACCCAAATATGGATGTAGTGTTTATTGTTATTTTTCTTTAATTTAGGGATACCACGCGGAAAAAAAGAATTCAAAATTTTGAAGGTACCCTACTCTTGGTGTTTTTCGGTTAACAGTAAGAATCATTCATACGAAGAGCTCTATCCACACATTAAAAAAAAATATTCGTTTGGGTAAAAGTGACATGTGTAGGCCAGAAAGAATGTTTCGAGAGAGCAATTGGGATGCAATAAAAATAAACCCAAGAAGTGTATATTACAACCTCCACTATACCGGACACATCTGCCCACAGTCACTGTTGTAAGAAACAGTTCTGGTATTGAGCCGTTACAAACTAATAGTTCACAATTCACGCTTAATAACACGTGCGGGATTCACACACACACACAAATACACATATAACGAAAGAATAAACAATAGCAGCACGAATATTGTTTTATTGGCCTACACAATATACATACACATGGACAGCGTACACACGCGCGCGTTTGATTTTATATATTGTCACAGGACAAATGGCTTGCCGCATGACAAATGGCGCCATTCGTACACTCTAGTGTTTTTGGTGGCCCCAAAAAGGACCTGGTGGCGAGAAAGATGATGTTGGTCGTGCCGCGCTGAGATGTTCCGCGGCTGCGCCCGCTGTTCGTGGCGTACTGCAGTCCTCCTCTTCTTTCGGCATCGGTTGTAGGGTCGGCTGCCAGTCCAGCGAAATCCATCGCTGGCGCGGAAATGGAGGGTGAAGACGCAAGAACGCCGGTTCTATTCTTCAGTCGTTCTTTCCGGCTGACTCCGAGTCGATGTCGTCCGAGAGAGGAGAGGAAATGAAGTGTGTCCGATGGCGTGGCGATGAAGAGTGCTTAAAATTCACACGACTGGGGGTTGCGTGGCCCGTGCAGTGTTCCGAGTCTCGGAAAGGACTCCTGCCACTGGGTCTATTTGAGTTCTTTATATATTTTTTTTACCTAATTATGAGTCTGAAGCGACCTGCGATTGGTGGATTATACCACCGGGACTAACAAACAAGGTCGCTTCCAGGACTCACCTGGTCGCGGGGTGTATTTACCAAGTCCGGCAATGAGGGAATTGTGGGTCACTCTGTCGGAACGAACATAGAATCTACGCGCCAGGCGTCTCACGGTGTCATCAAGAGAGCGGACACCGAGTCCTCTCTTCAAAAGACGAGAAGAGTACCTCCGGGGGACTTTGCAAGCTAGCTTCAGTCCCCGGTCGAGTACGCGCTGGAGCGCTGTTCTATGACCACGAGCCAGGTATCCCCAAACAGGACAGGCGTAGGTAATCACGGGCAACATGTACGAGTTGACTATGAGCTTACCTAGCCGGGGGGTCATTGCCGGATTAGATAGCACGGGCCAGAGTCTACTGAGTTGCGCCGAAGCGCGTTGTCTGATATACTGTGTATGGGTTCGCCAGGTGAGTCGGGAGTCCACGTGGAGCCCGAGGTACTTGACGCTGTTGGTCCAGGGTACCTCGACGGGGCCTACTTTAAGCGGCCGAGGCCGCTTGCGTTTACGCGAGAATATTACCGCAGCACTCTTGGAGGCGTTAACGGCAACTCTCTAGTCATCGGTCCACCCCACATACGCGTCGAGTTGGCGCTGGAGCTTGATTGCCGCATAACTTGCGTTCGGTTCTGAGGCAGAAGCCGCAGTGTCGCCCGCGAACAGAGACAATTTAACTCCAGGAACTCGGGGCGTGTCGTTGACAAACAGCAAGAACAGGAGAGGCCCAAGTACACTTCCCTGAGGGACACCAGCGGTAATACGCCTCTCCGAAGAGAGAGCATGGTCTACTCTCACTCGGAAGCTACGGTCTCGCAGAAAGCTGCCGATCAAGTGAACGTAGCAATCTGGGAGAAGGACTTCCGTTAGTTTGTAAAGGACACCCTTGTCCCACACGCGGTCAAAGGCTTTCTCTACGTCTAGGAAGATCGCAGTCGTCTGTTTGCCCTGGCAGCCAGCCTCGGTAATGCATTCCACGAGTCTCATCAGCTGATGAGAAGAGGAGAGCAGCCGAACTGTTCGGGGATTAGCACGTCCAGTCTTTCTAGGTGGTCGCGGATCCTACGCTGGATCAATCGCTAGAAAACCTTGGACGTTGCGGACAAGAGGCTGATGGGTCTGAGGTTTTCCACGCGAGAAGAATTCTTTCCCGGCTTGGGTATCACTATTACTGTAGCCGTTTTCCATTTCACCGGAAAGTAGACCAGTCTGAGACATATATTGAACAGATCAGTGAGAAACTGTATCCCTCGCTCCGGAAGGCGATGGAGTGCGGAATTCATGACTCCGTCTGGGCCAGGCACCTTCCGGGGCTTGAGCTGAACAATCCTCTCAGAGACCTCCTCCGGGGAGATGGGCTCTGGCTGGACTGTGATACCGGCCGATAGAAAGCGCTCTACCTCGCGGCAGATTTGCTCAGCGAAAGCCGGGTTCTTGGATGGGTTGGGAGCGAACTGTCGCTCTAAACTGTCAGCCAAGAACTCTGCCTTCTCGAGGGGGCGTCAAAGGGGTTGACCGCCGGGTCCGACCAGTGCGGGGAGAGGCGCGCGTTTACGCTTTCCCGTTAGGGTACTGGGAATCCGCCAGACATTACGGTTCTCGGCAGTGCCATCCATCTGTGTTACAGTTAGCTCCCAGTTGCGTCTACGGAACGCCAGCATGTCACGACGCAACTTGCCGGACGCTCTGTTAAACGTAGACTTGTCAGCCGGGTCACGAGTGCTCTGCCAGCGTCTCCGGAGGCGATTCCTCTCGCAAGCGAGCTGCGACACCTCTTCGGGAATATGCTGATAGTCGGGCGTGAGCCCCGGCTTCATCCGGGAGGACACGTCTACCGCCGAGACTACGGCTGTGTCGAATAAGGCAACTGCCTCGTCGACATGCTGGGTAGTGTCGAGTGGTATATGCTCAGGTAGGCGGCGATTGAACGCCGGGCCAAAGCGTTCCTACTCGATTACCCGCCACTTGTCGCAGACGGTAGAGTGCTGGGTAGCTATATGCACACTGATGGGGCAATGGTCCGAGGACAGTTCCGAAATGACGGAGACGTGGACCGGGCAATAAACAATCCTGACCGCGGCAATGTCCAGTACATCAGGGCGGTAGTAGGTCCCGGTTGGACCCATGACTGTGACCCGAGCCGCATCAGCATACCTACGTAAGCGGGCCCCGTTTGGGTTCACCAAGCGGCTCCCCCAATCAGGGTGCTTACAGTTCAGGTCGCCCGCCAGGACTACCCTTCTTTGTGCTTAAAATTTTCTGCCGGCCCGGGTTTTATGCACTAACCGGGATCGCTGATTGGCTCGCTACGAACACGTAGTTAGTCCGATGGCGTGGAGATGAAGAGTGCTTAAAATTATTTTCACTTGCGTCTGTGTATGAGCCATAGGTGTTGCGGAGCCTGTAATCTGGCGGCTTGGTGGGCCGAAAACCGAGCCTGACCGAGCCGCATGGTGGGGCGGAGAGCGCGAGAGAATGCGATGTGTTTCATTGCTCGACATAATTTCAGTAACAGCTGATCTGATTTTCAAAATTCTTTCACCACCGTGTTCCTTGAAGTTTGAAGATGGTTTTAGGCAAAAATTTTAACCGATAGTTTTAACAATGTTCAAAAACAGAGTCTTCAGACGGTTCCACGTCATGAAGTTTCTTTTTTAATTATCATGTAGTGAAATTTTCGGCATGCGACAAACTTCCGTTTTATGAGAGATAGCTATATGGTGTCAGCGAGTGAAAATTATAGAAAATTCCAAATTTTATTTTGCTTTTGTTTCAATAAAATCGGCTTTTTCGTTTTCGAGATATTGGCGGTTTTATAAGAAATTTAGTTGGTTGGCACTTGCAGCGATTTTTCTTGTAACGATTTTTCTTAATAATAAATATTACCTTAACGTAATCATATTTTAACATTTATTATATTATTCTATTTAATAATAAAAATTTCAATATCATGTAGTACCTTAATATAATTTGAATTCCTGGATTTTGTTGTCCACTAAATATATCACTACTGACTAGGAACACTAATTTTTTATAAATGCTCCATGAAGTTTTAAAAAGACTGTTTAATGATGAAGAAACACATTCATTTTATGAATATTTTATAAAACAACATATTAATAAGATACAATACAGATCATGGGCCTACTGTTATCGGATTCATTTAGGCATAAACACTAACATGTCAATAGAAAATTTTAATAAAAGATTAAAAGACTGGATAAAACAATCTGTGCCATATTACATTTGCTCAGAGACAAAACTTTTGATCTGATAATTAAAATGAAAAAGGAAAACTTGTGAAAAAATTGCAAGTATTAAGAAATCGTCACAAAGCTAGTATGTTGTTGGACGCAGAGAAAGTTTTGACGACTTTAGATGACAAGTGGCAGGTCCTGTCATCCACACAAACAGAATTTTATACTGTTAAACGGATTAAACACTGCAAATCATGTCATTTACAGTGCATACACTGTAACTCTTGCTTTCATGAGTTTGTGTTTTTTTGTGTATGGACAGTGCCATAAGAAACATTCGTTAAAATTCGTACCATAATCAGCTAAGCTCCCCACCATGCCAGATTCGCGGCTCGGTCATCGCCCCACCAAGCCGACAGATTACAGGCTCCGCAACACCTATGGCTCATACACAGACGCAAGTAAAATTTTCTGACGGCCCGGGTTTTATGCACTAACCGGGATCGCTGATTGACTCGCTCCGAACACGTAGTTGGTCACGTCTCGGCGGCTGCTGATCCCGGATTGGCTCATCTCGTATTCTTCAGGTGTCACGCGCCGTGTCGCTGGTACCGGAGAGCAGACGTAATGAATCGCTGTTGCCACAATATAAATGTACAGAATAGACAAAGGGAAACTTTCATCTACACGAAACACACCGGGCGCGAGCATACATACAAACACACATGCATTCGCATCCTATCAAAACTAAATGGTAACAGTAGGCTACAAATATTGTACTCTCGTATGCAATTAACGTGAAGTAAGTTCTTGAAATAAATGTTTTTCTTTCATGTATATTATGGTGTTGGCGACAGAGTAGTTGGAGGTAGACGTGAGAGAAGTAGTGGGTACATTACAGAGAGAGAGAGAGAGAGAGAGAGAGAGAGAGAGAGAGAGAGAGAGAGAGAGAGAGAGAGTCTGTGCATAGTAAACGGCAAAGTGTGTGCGCGTGTACGCGACTTGGACAATATTCAGACATATCGGCTCAGTTATAAGGAACTAGTTCTTCCGTTTCCAAAATGATTAGTGTAAGGCAATACTTGCAGGTAGGAAAACTGCAAAAACAACTGGAGAAAGGGTTGTAAAACTGTTACCCAAGGCTTCTCGAGGGTCACGTTTATTGCAGGCCTATTGTTCGCGCAAGGCCCCACACCTATCACCTTTTGCCTATTCGTTTTGTTTTATCTGATAATGTATTTCGTTCAAAATAGTAAGCAGTTTCTACATCTTACGTAGCTTATTAGTTTTAATAATGGTAGAAATCACGGGAAAATACAAAAACCCAGCTGGAAAGCTGTAAAACTTGGGTAAGTGTCGCGTTTGGCTGAAGACGTGACGTTGGCGGCGTTAAGATTGAGCATAAATCTTGTCAATGATAAATGGCGTGGCGGTTTGCATGACAAGTGGGACAACTCATGTCTCACTCGTAATATCGTCGTGGCTGCTGTGAATGCGCACCTGAGTCGTACTACTGACTGACGATATGAGAAACCGTAAATTTGTTATGCATAATGCAAAACTCGTTTGCCTCAATATCCTGTTTACATTTTATTAAAATCCACAGACGTTCCGCTGAGAGTTTGTCGTTTAATAATAACTTATTTTATGTTTTTCCCATGTAGCTTTTTCTCTGCAGTAAGCTTTGAATATTATTTATAGCGCTTATAAATTCTATTCAGTCAACAGATTAATAATAAATTTCTTCCATAAGATATATTTTAAAATGTGACGTTACGCCCTGTATGCTAGAAACAAACAATCTGTATTATCAGACCTTTATGTTAGCCTTTAAACTTAACGAATATTTGATTTGTAGTTTTGATTGTTGGGATCCTTCTTTAGTGGATAAACTATGTTTTGACGGTCTATTGAAGGCTTCTAATGTTGACGTTACTGCCCATTAGTTGCATATTTTACTTCGACCAACCTAGGGCTGCAAGTGAACAGCCAAAAGACAAATGCTGATGAAGAAGAATGTCTGAGAAGAAGTATTCCCAAAATCAGATTTAAAACAGTTTTATAACAAAGTACACTGTTTGTAAAGTTAGACCTGTTCATTTAATAAAGAATGTCAAGGTACAAAGCTGTGTTTGTATTTAATGACAATCCTATCCTCCACCATCCTAAAAAATTAATACAGTTTATGCAGTTTTAAGAAGAAATCTCTCTCTCTCTCTCTCTCTCTCTCTCTCTCTCTCTCCCTCTAACCCTCTCTCTATTTATGCACCTAAGCATTCAAAGAATTTCGACGAAACCGAAACATCGAAGCATGATAATGTGGATTAGGTTTGGTGGATTACGTAAATCACTTCCAAACCACAGACGACCACAAACAGAGCATGTAAAACCAAATTTATTTTCACTAAAACGTTCGCTAAACTCAATGTCAGCAGCGATTATTTCTGTCTTGATGCGTTTACATATAAAATTTCTAGATTGTGGGAGAATCGAAAGTGTGGAAGCGTTACGTTTTTCGATGACGACATCGTAAACAAAGTACACTGTTTGTAAAGTTAGACCTGTTCATTTAATAAAGAATGTCAAGGTACAAAGCTGTGTTTGTATTTAATGACAATCCTATCCTCCACCATCCTAAAAAATTAATACAGTTTATGCAGTTTTAAGAAGAAATCTCTCTCTCTCTCTCTCTCTCCCTCTAACCCTCTCTCTATTTATGCACCTAAGCATTCAAAGAATTTCGACGAAACCGAAACATCGAAGCATGATAATGTGGATTAGGTTTGGTGGATTACGTAAATCACTTCCAAACCACAGACGATCACAAACAGAGCATGTAAAACCAAATTTATTTTCACTAAAACGTTCGCTAAACTCAATGTCAGTAGCGATTATTTCTGTCTTGATGCGTTTACATATAAAATTTCTAGACTGTGGGAGAATCGAAAGTGTGGAAGCGTTACGTTTTTCGATGACGATTTTTGAGGAATGGCCCCCAGCCTAAGAACATTATCATGTTAAAAATTAAAGTCAATCGCAATGAATTTGAGAGGGTGGATAGTTTTAGATATCTTGGGCACCTCTTGACGTCAAAAAAATCAGATGACAATAAAAATCCAAGACAAGCTGGCCATGGGAAATAAGTGATACTTTTCTTCGCTGCCTATTCTAAAGTTCAGAAATATTTCTAAAACCTCCGAGGTCCAGATTTACAAAACTGTATTGCGGCAAATAGTATTATATGCTTCAGAAGCCTGGACCGTGACCTGAGTCAAGAAAAAGATATGATGGGAAAAAAGATTCTGAGGAGGATATATGGGGGTATACTAGATACTGGAATGTGGCGTACGAGAACAAACGCCGAATTGTACGATCTATACAAAGAACCGGACATCATCACAGCAATAAAACAAGGCAGAATTAGGTGGTCAGGTCACGTACAAAGAGTGACAGAGGAAAAAGCAGTGAAAAAAGTATTTATTGGAGGACCAGGAGTAAGAAGCGCAAGAGGCGGGCCAAGATAATGATTAGTGGACGATGTAGATGAGGATATGAGAAGACTGGGGGTCAGAATGTGGCGAAGAATTGCACAGGATACAGAGAAGTGGAGGGACATCGTTCTGGAGGTCAGGGCTCTTCATGAGCTGTAACGCCATGGAGTAGTAGTAATAAGTCGCATGATAAAAACGTCTACTGGTATAATAATTTTTTTTTTGTAACTTCTACTGGTATAAGGTATCGTAAGGTTCGGTCATTAACCATATTAACCATATATATAAATATTTGTGTTGCCAACTGGAAATTTTGTTGTCTTCGTGAAGACCTGTATTCGGGATACCTAGAATTAATTAAGACATATAAAATTCTACAGTGTAAAAGAAATGTAGAACAAATGAAATATATTTCATTATAAACAATATTGTACTTCCATTAGCTCTTCCAAACAGTTTCCATTTGTCAAAGCGTTAAAACCACTGTCTACACTTCTTGATTAAATGCGAGTCCCGCAGGCATGTTGGTTCTTGAGCGAGCTGCACGTCGCCGTCGGATGTGAGTGAACACGTGTTAAATAAACCCGTTGACATCAATTATACAGTCGGCGGCTGTCAGCCCATAGCTATTAGTTACAGTGATATCTGTACTGTTCACATTGACACAACAGGTGTAAAGCTTTCAACTGACACACTGTACAAACGAATTGGAATTATAATTTTACAACCGCCGCTTGGAGTTAGAAAGGGCAAATATGGTTTCTGCTCATTCAAAGAAACTTGCTGACGGCAGGTAACGTAGAATCGCAGGTAATACTCTATTGTCATTCTCGCCACTACGTCAGTATTCCCCGAGATTATACAGCATTCCTATTCACGTCCTTTATTGTGCCTCTTTTCCCTTCAACCTTTCCCCCAATTATGTCACAAAGTGGCTATGTACTCTGCCTTAAGGCTCGTTTACACGGTTCAAGTTTACTAGCTTCACGCACTTGAAGTCAAGCTACTTTCCTTATACTATCCCTGTGTAAACGGTTGTGGAAAGTAACTTTCCACTGTCCGGACAGTGGAAAGTAGAGTTGGGCTAGCGTCAAGTTTTATTGCCACTTGAAAGTCACGTGACTCACTTTCCCGCCGTACTGTCTCCGTCTAGACGGCTCCTTGACTACTGACTACTTGCCTTCAAGCATTCAAGGGGAAACGGTCTTAGGTCTTCAGTGGGCAGTCAGTCGGCTTTTAGTGTATTGTTTTCTCTGTGAGGCGATTCTGCAGTTCTGGTTAAAATATATGAAGTCATTAATTTTTTTTTTAATATTATCATGAGTAAGTGGAATGAAAATGATATACACGAGATTCTTGCTATATACCGAAAATATGACATTTTGTGGAATATTAAGCGAAGTGACTATTCTATCAAAAATATAAGGGATGTACCTTTTCAAAAACTTGTCATTGAAGTTAAAGAAACAGGTTTAGACGTCACAATTACTACTGAACTATTGCGTAAAAGAATTAAAACCGTAAGAACTGTTTATCGCCAAGAACTTGCAAAAATCCTAAAGGCCGAAAAAAGTGGGGCGGCCACTGATGAAATATATAAACCAAAATTAAGTTGGTTTAAAGCAGCAGACGCAGTTGTTTCCAGCTTTGTTCTTGAGGGAATTGCATTTCTCATGGTAGTATTTGTTCTACTTATTTTTGCTTCTACTTTTCCTAATAGCTCCTTAAATTTCTGTACTGTCATCCTTAGATGAGTTTAGTAAGGCGAAGGATCTTCATCTGCCAACTCGCGTAACAGTGTTGAAGAGGCGCCATACATTTCCCTTCTAGCTATCCATATTCTCACCCACCTCCAAGTTCGCTTTCTCTGTCTGTTGACATTTTCCGTCGTATCATCGCGTAGATTTTCTCACAATGAGTTCACTAACAGTTTAACTGCAATACAAAGCACCTTTCTACTCGACATTTCAAACAAAAATGAATGTAGTGACGTCAAGTACTTGACGCTTCCACTTTCCCCGTGTAGACAGAATTCAGATGTCAAGTTCACTTGACTTCAAGTACTTGAAGCCAGTAAACTTGAACCGTGTAAACGAGTTACTCCTTATTGTTAGATTTATCTAAACCACCTTACCGACTCTAGCCGACTTCCTTATTAATCATTCAGTGGCTCCAAATCATCGTTAATTATTCTTCTTCTTTTGCTGTACGTTTTATTAAATTTCAATAAAAATAGTTACTTTAAAAATAGCTTGTGAGAAAAGAGTTAAGAGAAATAGGATTCCACATGGGACTACTTGATCAAGAAAACCCATACGATAGCGTTCCACTCTCACGAATATGGGAAGGTTTTAGGATGACCGAAATATCAGCTAAGTTGAGACAAACTATACAAAATCTTCTTCTTCTTCTTCTTCTTCTTCTTCTTCTTCTTCTTCTTCTTCTTCTTCTTCTTCTTCTTCTTCTTCTTTTCCTTTTTTTCACCCACGTGTCCTAGGTCTTCCTTAACTTCTTTGTCCAAGAGGCTTCTATTGCCAAACCTTCTTGGGCTATCTGTCAATTTTATTTTTCTTGGACGCAAAACAACTAATGTAAGTATACAAGTGTGCAAAAAAGTGTTTACAACAAATCAGAGATTTACCGTTTCCGTAATACACGAGAACAATGTCAGTACAATCTACCCCATTGAAACTATATGGGATGGATAAATGATATATATTATAACACGTAAATGGCAGAATAAATAAATTATCACATTTATATGGGATAAATGAACGTAAGACATTCTGGACCACGACGTAACCGCTCGGAAAATTGTGATAATGTAATATCACAGAGTTTATTTATTTTGCTCCTGCCATAGATAAAGGTGGGGGGAGGGGGCGATTGCGGTGTCAGGCAGGCGGTAAGAAAAGTGATAAAGGCGTTTGGAATGTTATAAAATTTGAAATTTTATATACCCCAGAAATCATGTTTTCGATTCCAACGTCAAATCTGCCCTGCGATGTCGCGGTGAGACCTGAAATGTCAAAACGATATTACCAGGAACATTCAGGTCTGTATAAAGAGTGTTTAAGTAGAATACTGTATATTTTTATTGGTCAGAGCAGATCACCATTACATAAGTTTGGAGAAATATATACCGGAAATATATCGACAAATGAAATTAAAAGGACGAGGCTGGCTACGTCAAACCCTTAAAAAGCCGGCGGATGACACCTCGCGACAAAGCATAGAACTCCTATGGTCTGTCGGTAATACATGACCGAAAATCACATGGAGAAGACCAATTCTCGCGCGTAACAGAACTGTCGAAGGAATATTAAATAGACCTCCAAAAGACTACGTCAGATAGAGATGATTGAATAAGTCCCTATGTTCAGCAGTGGATTGACTCAAAGGTTTAAACACACACGCGCATGCGCGGTACACATACTGTTTTGAATAATATCTCTGCCAGTATCACTTTCCTCATCATGATAATTACCAGCGAGAATTAAACAAAAAATTGTTTGTTCCGGCCTGAAGCAAATAGACTAGAGCTGGTCACTCTAACGTCTCCGTCCTTTCGGCTTATGATAATTCAATAATTGTTTGGGGATACGGCAGTCGTCCATTCGGTTAATGTGTTCTAACCATCGGCTATTGGGTAATGCTATCGAGTATACTCATAATAATAAGTTTCTGCCGTTCATCGAAATTTCTTTTGCGATCTTAAAGTCTATATCATATCTAGTGTCTGAGAAATCTCACTGTAGCTGCTTGAATACGACTTCCCTGGAATTTCATTAAAACCCAACTCTCAGACCCACTTCTGGCGAGTTTCGTTACTCGTTAATTTTAGAATTCTCCTAATCGTCTCGCATATATGGTTAAACTTGTGTAGCTTCTTCACCATTCTGTGTAATGCAAGACACATTATAGCCCAGATATTCAATACCACTGTGACCCACAAAAACCATGAAAAACCATCACCTTAGTCTTTACTGTGGAGATGTGTAATGCGAAATCGTTGCAACTCCGACCCAACGAGTCTACAGCCATCTGACAGCCGCTTTCCGAGTACGACAGGATTGCCTGCTTATCAGCAAACAACAATGTGTCAGCTACAGAGTTATCGAATAAGATGTTCTGTAACATTCACCTGCCAATTGTGTATGACATCATCTGTATATAAAAGAGAAAGTAGCAATTGGTACCCTCGTTGTAGTCCACAATCGATCAGGCCCAAACTTGGAGCTGTGCTCCGTCGTCCTGACTCAATCGGTGCGTGATGGCCCCGCTTGTCGGGGGGCCCTATCCCCGACCATTTACAAATTCTCATTTTCGAACGAATAAATAAAATTTTCCGAGTAAGCGAAATATTAAAAACAGCACTGAAGTGCGGATCACGGATTTAAATGAAGAAATAAAGCTGAAAATGATAATACACTCTTTCCTCTGTCTGTTTTATATTGGCTAGTAAACACTGACATTATTGATGTATTTCCAAATATTTATATAGCATATTGATTGTTTCTCACTATTCCTACAGCGAACTGCGAGGCTGAGAGATCATTTTCTACTCTTTAAAGATTGAAGAACATGTACCGATCAACAATGTTTTTGTTAGCCGCTTAACTAATTTAGCAAGATTAACCATTGAAACAGAATTATTAAAAACATTGGATTTGGATGATTTGATAGAAGAGTTTTGTCGAAAATAAGAGCAGAAAGAAATATTATAATTAAATTATTTTGTATTCTTTAATTTATTTCTACTGTTGATTATTGTAAAAAGATCTGCGAAATAAAATAATAGTAAACAGTTTCAGCATCTATTTAATCAGTATAAAGTAAACAAAATATGTGATCAAAAATACGGTTTACGAACAATATTTTGTTTATTATATTATTTATTAAATGATCGTCTGAATAAAGTGAAGTATTGTGCAAAACGAGGAAAATTTCAAGCATGGCTCCTGCTCTTAAGTAGACCCGGGCTCCCCATAGCCTTAATCCGGCCGTGGTCTCAATTAAGATGTTTTCCACGTAATGACTTTGTACAGCTCTAATGTGGTGTTGCGGGATCATCATTTCGATTTTAGAATTAATTCCAACTTTGTCAGTATTTATTGCCACACTGCTAAATACTTCGTTCTTGACGAGGCCTTTCGGTGGCTCCACCATCTTCACGTCTTAAACGACATATATGTAAACTGAAGATGGTAGAGACACCGAAAGGCCTCGTCAAGAACGAAGTATTTAGCAGTGTGGCAATAAGTAGTGACAACGTTGGTGTTAAAATGGCTGCTAATAAAACTAACAAAACTGAAAATGTTAGAATTAATTATTCAATTTTCTAAAAGAACTATTTAAATAGGCCAATGTTCGTACAGAGTAATACACTATATTTAATTTTGCACTACAATGAAACGTTGCAAGTGAATACATAATTCTGCGTATGTACAGTAATTAAAACAACAACGGAACAAGGGACTCATAAAAGTTTCACAGTTTTCGCTTAATGAAGCACTTTAATTAAAAATTAATTTCTATCTACTAGCCTTCTCTCTTCGTACTGTATACATTAAAATAATATAATTTTCTAGTTTCACTGTGTATTTTACTCTTTATTTTTTTTCCTCCAACAACTGCGCCAGTCCTTCCGCAGTCGTATGAAATTTACTTTTATGTGTAATTGTAAGCGTGAGAAACGCTGTATCCGTGTTGAGGTGTTTGTATGACTAGACTGACCTTGTGTGAAAAATATTTATTCGTATTCGTCAAGTAATCACGTTCGATGTAATTAAATGTACAATTTTACATTACGGATTAGCATTCACCAATAGAATCTAACGACGTTATTGTCAGTTTGCTGATAAACAAGTTTCCAGATAAGGAAAATTCTCTTCTTTTTCTTCTTCTTCTTCTTCTTCTTCTTCTTCTTCTTCTTCTTCTTCTTCTTATTATTATTATTATGTTACTACTACTACTACTACTACTACTACTACTACTACTACTACTACTATTATTATTATTATTATTCATATTATTAATCTTCATTTAATTATAATCTTCAGTGAAGGACATTTATAAAGAATCAGCACCGAGAAAATCCCAAAAATTATGTACAGATATCAACCGAAGATCCGAGACTCCTCGGAAGACCAAAACAAGGGGCGAAATTATCAATTCGAACAGGCTAATGCTTGGATCTAAGAAGAAGAAGAAGATAAAATACAATTCTTGTATCCTTCAGTACTTCAAAAAGCGTTAGCCAGTTAACATTGACAAAGACCTTTTGCAACATATTTCTTCATATTCAGTAATTCATTGTCTGTTTATGAGAATTCCATTATTAAATTGAAACGTCTTCTTCTTCATCTTCTTCTTTCCCCCTACACAGCGTTCCGCCGTCGCCAAGCGCCAAATAACGTATATCCAGAGTGTCGTCCAATTACCAGTCCTACCAATCCATGGGATTTGCAGTCTTACCTGTTGTTGATGATGTGTCTCTTGCATACAGTATTATTCCACGATCTCTACAGCCTTCCCGTCTTTCGTGTTTTTAAAGTTATGTCCACTTGAACATCCACTCCGGTCATCTTTCGTTAACAATTATTGTCATCAAACCACTTCAACCCATCACTTCAAATACGAATTACTGTGTTCTCTCCCTTTTTACAGCAGCACTACCCGCAACACCCGCAGACCTTCCTTCCTCATAAACCGCCTCCTTACCATAGCCGATGGACCTCCTCCCAGAACGTCTCGTTACCAACGTCAAAGAAATAGAAACACTTAATCCCCATCTTCAAACATACCCTACTTCCCTGCCATCCTTCCTAATCACATAACATTTAAAATTTTCACTAACTACTTACATAGTCTTTAGCTCTCTTCTTCTTTAAATGTCCCCCGCCTACCTTGACGCTTCTCTGTCGCCTCCTTCCAGCTTTGACGACCTGCGTTAATCGTCTCTGTCTTAGCCGCCCTCATGTACAGACTAAACTTTATGACACTTCCATCAGCCACTTCCATTACCTAAATGGCTACACACTAGATTTATACACAAATACACCCACACGCACTACTCTGCCTCCAATGTGCCTCCATCTTCTTCGCTTCCGGCCTGCACTAGCGTGCGCCTCCTCACATACTTCCATTCGGCTGAAGGGGGCTGGCCGCAGATCAGCCCGAGACTTGCCCTTCGGGACAATCTCAAATAACACAAAAAATATCTCTCCCTTTTGCATCCATCTTCTGATCTCCTCATTAAAGACTCTTCGCAGTTTCGATACCATCTCACTGCTATATTGACAGCATGTATTCACTCGTTTTAATTGCGCCGTTCAAGTTCCCTTGTTCGATCCATAGTTTAGAATTAGAACTGATTTCCCAATACAGTTTTTAACCTCTATGGAAACATTTTTGTCTCGTCATTCAGAATTTAAACTTCACTACTCTGTTCGGTTTGTCTTTTATTCCCACATTTCCTATACATTTTCTTGCGACCACTGTACCAAGAGATTTGAATTCGTTAACTTGTTCCACTCGTTCTTGATTTTTTTTTTTGGAATTGTTGATTGCACATTTGAATTTTCCAACAGGCAAATGTCTTAAAATAATACGTTGGCTTACGCGACCGGAGTCGATGTTATTAAAATTAATTCCCGGACTGTTTGGCCGTGGTCCATTGTTTTCTACAAGAAACAGAAGTTTCGGCAGTACCATCGACTGCCAACATCAGTGTAAAATTTCGAGCTGTGGTTAACCACAGTACTGTGGTCTCTAACGTTTACCACCCTAAGTTAGTACAGCTCGAATCTTTACACTGATGATGGCAGTCGATGGTACTGTCGAAACGTCTGTTTTAGTAAGAAACAATTGACCACGGTCAAACAGTCCGTGAATTAATTTTAATAGGCAAATGTCTCGTCAGCATTGACAGTGTGTTTTGTTCATAGGTATTGTAAAGTCTCTTAAAAACAAATTCGAGATCAAAAGCATCTTGTGCTATTACTGCGTGGAAGTGAGTGTAACCAGTGTCTGCCCATCCTCTGACACATCGTTTTCCATGGTTTGAGTGTTACCTACAGACACAAATTAAACTGTAGTAGGGGAAGGCTGCGACCCCGTATCAGCCATTTTCAAAGGTATTTAAAAAATATACAAACACTTGGCAGTTTCACAGTTTATTATTTACATCTGACAGCTGTTTCATCTTATTAAGCTATTCTCAAAGAGATAATAAAATACTGTGTGCAGAATGCGATGCTATTTACATCAGACAATGTGGCCATGCTCTGAAACATCCCATTTCTGAACATAAGAAAGCGATTTAACTAATACAGCCAACGCAGGTTTTACATATCATTACTTACAACACAATCACTTCATAGATACAAAAAACATCACACTGCTGCACAACATACAAAAGGTAAAATAATGGATTTATTAGAAATTCTAGAAATTAGAAAAGCAATCAGAAGTAACATAAATATAACAAACGAAAAAACTGAATTCTGTGTATCCTCTTTATTAAAGGTTGTCGTTTAGTTTAGGTAATTTTTATATTTTGCCTTCCGATTATGCTTTGTTTTTACAAACACTTGACCTTCCTTTACCAGTTCCTCCACCTCCTCCATCATACACACCCCACACACATGTCCGGATACACGCCCTAAACACATGTTCACCACCCTTACAATCTTTGTTTACTTGTTCCTTGATCTCCTTGAGAATAGCTTAATAGGCTGAAACAGCTGTCAGAGGTAAATAATACACTGTGAAAATTACCAAGTGTTTGTGTACTTTTTAAAAACCTTTGAATTAATATGTTTCACCAAGTGCCCAACGAGTCATCGATCAATATCAGTCCTTTTTGTTATATTTATTGATGGGAAAATGGTCTTCTTCTTCTTCTTCTTCTTTTTTTATGTTTTGAGGCCTCGGGAACGACGTCGATCAAGAGTGTTACTCGGCTGTACGTTTTGTTCTCACCTATATTCTTGCTAACTCAACGAAAGTAGCACACTCGTACACACTAAGACGCAAAGCAATGTTTAATGTAATCTTAGGATGGATACAGTCTGTATATCGCTAAATGTTCGTTTCCTAACTAATCTGTAACTGTCCACCGATAACTAATCTTCTTTCAGGTTACCTTTTACTTTTGTGTGAATTCTGCATGAGCACTACAGCCTTCAATTATGTGCTTCACTGTAAATAGTGCGCCACAAGTGCAGACGGCCTCGTTCTTCTCCTTGTAGGTGGTACGGAAACGTCAAAGTAGTGTGCCCAATTCGCAGTCTGGTGTTGCAAACTTGTTCACGACGACTGCGATCACCTGCTATTTGCCATTTCCGAACCGCTCTGCTTCACGGCAGAAAGTTTGCTCTGCCGTCCATGCCACATCTGCTGCCACAGAACAGTGGTCTTCTTCTTCTTCTTCTTCTTCTTCTTCTTCTTCTTCTTCTTCTTCTTCTTCTTCTTCTTCTTTTATGTTTTGAGGGCTCAGCAACGAAGGGCTTTATCCCAACGACGTCGATCAGTAGTGCTGCTCGGTTGTAGCCTATATGTGTTGTCCTCACCTACTTTCTAGTTAACCCAACGAAAGTGGCATCTCGTACTTACTAAGACGCAAAGCAGTGTTTACAGAGAAGAACAGTAATCTTGCAGTAGGAAGGAATCTTCCTGCTTTTAGGAAGGACAGAGTTCTGTATATCGTTAACTGTTCGTTTCCGAGATCTTCTTTTACCTTTTGCTTGAGTTCCGCACGAGCACTGAAGTCTTAAATTATGCGTTTCACTGTAAGTACAGACGGCCTCGTTCTTGTCCTTGTAGGAGGTACGAAGACGTCAAGGTAGTGTGCCCAATTCACAGTCTGGTGAAGGAAACGACGACTGCGATTACTTGCTATTTACCATTTCCGGACCGCTCTGCTTCACGGCAGAAAGTCTGCTCTGTCGCCCATGCCACATCTGCTTCCACACATCAAAGGACTTCTTCTTCTTCTTCTTCTTCTTCTTCTTCTTCTTCTTCTTCTTCTTCTTCTTCTTCTTCTTCTTATTATTATTATTATTATTATTATTATTATTATTATTATTAATCTTCTTCTTCTCCTCTTTAAGGATTAGGTTACGTAAACCTGTTCCGGCACCCATCTCATCCTCGGACGATCCACGTCTCTTCTTCCAGTGGCTTTATAGTTCAGTGCCGCTTTCGGCAATCGCTCCTCTGTCATCCTTTACACATGATTCCACCATTGTTTCTTTGAAATAATTTCATTTATGTCCTTTACTTAGAGTTCTGCTCTGATATACTCATTCCTTATTCTATAAGTATTATAATAATTATTATTATATTCAGAGAACAACATTTACAAAGAATGAGCACTGAGAGAATGCCGAAGATTATGTATACATATATCAACCGAAGGAGCAGGGATCCCTCGGAAGACCAATAAAAGAGACGGAATGATCAGGGCGCAACAGATTAATGTTTGGTTGGCAGAAGAAGAAGATCAGATACAATTCTAGTCTTTCAGTACAGTAATTCAAAAAGCGTTTGCCAATTAACAGTTCTTCATATTCAGCAGTATGTGTCGCTTTATGAGCATTCCCATATCAAATTGAAACATAAAAATAGATGAACCGTGTTTGTTTTTATTGTGGTGCGTGCAAACCCGTTGGTAACTGACGTCTGTATGAGTAATACTAATTAAGCAGTAACGACGGACATCTTGAAACGGCTAATTAAAGCGCGCGAACAAAGGTTTCTCGCGTATACACAACAGATAGAGAGACATACAGACTAGTTTGGCTTTGTCAGAGTACAAAGCAGTAGCAGTATGCCATTGGCAGCACTTTCCTATCACTCTCTCTTTCTCTTGTTCCCTCTTTGTACCGCGCTTCCCATTGTTTCATTTACTGGTTATACTCGTACTCCTAGACGATGTATAACGATCGCTTCTATAACATATGCTATTTTTAATGATTCCAGATTGCAAAACGTTTGAGGCCTCCAAGAAAGCGCGGCTACTGTTAACAGGGAAACTGATTAACTTACTGTTACAACCATCTTCAAATTATGACACACATTATTCACGATATTTATTGGCGACTCCTTGGGCACTTGGTGAAACGTATTAATACAAAGGTTTTTTTTTTTTTAAATATATAAACACTTGGTAAGTTTCAGTTTTTATTTAACTTTGACAGTTGTTTCAGCTTATTAAGCTATTCTCAAAGAGACTCAAGGAACAGCTAAACTAACAAAGGATGTAAGGGTGGTGAACATGTGTTTAGGGTGTGATCGGGACATGTGTGGGGTATGATGGAGGGGTGGAGAAGTTAGTGGGAAGGTCAAGTGTCTGTAAAAACTAAGTATAATTGGAAAGCAAAATATAAAAAATTAACTAAACTTAATAACAACTTTCAATAAAGAGGATATACAGAATTCAGTTTGTTCGTTTGTTAAATTTTTGTTACTTTTATAAGAAAGCGATTTTAACTAATACAGCCAATAGAGGTTTTACAGATCATTCCTTACAACACAATCACCTTATAGATACAAAAAACATAACACTACTACACAACATACAAAAAGATAAAAAAAAAATGGATTTATTAGACATTCTAGTAACGTGCGCCAGTGAATGCGCTCATCTGTTTGTGCGGCACGCGCATACAAGCAAAGTACAGTTATAAATATTAATACGACATTATGTTTCGGGACATAAGGCTGTAGCCTGTAAGTAACTGCGTTTATTGTTTTTCATCATCAGGTGAAGTAGTTCATAATTCAGCGTTTGAGTTACTTGAATAACGACTTCCCTTCTCTACTCGTTCGTAACAAGATATTTAATTTCCCCAGTTGTCTGAAGCTCGCATTTGTATTCGGTTCGTGTCACAAAGGAAAAGACTGTTGTTAATTTTCTCCGGTACACCTGTGACAGACATCTTTCCTGTCGCAATATGAATCGTTACGATGATAATAAATTCAAATAATTTTTTTTTTTTTTTTATTTATTACTCAGGGGAATACAACCGTGAATTTAGATTACTGGTGTGTTATCGTGACGAGAAATGTAGCGCAAGGACATGGACACGACTTGTGAGCGAAATGTCCCTGACTTCCGGCAGCAATAACCCCCCCCCCCACTTTGTTCCTTTTTGCTTCTTGTTCAGTATTCTGTGTTACTTTTTGATAGAACACACGACTGAATTTGGACAAAGATAATGCTTAATGCTTAAACGTTCCAAGTGATTTTTTTAAAAATAATCATATACCTATCATTTTTACTTTCACTTTTAGTTTGATATAACAAACAAATTATAATTCATCATCATCATGAATCTCAAGTATTAGGCTCATCCTGAACCTGTTCCGGGACTCACTTCGCTCTCGGCCGTCCTACATTTCTCTTCTCCACCGATCTATATTCCATTGCTATGAGGAAAATCCACACCTCAGAGTACTCCTCATAAACTTCACCTCCCCTGCCTGAATCTTTGCTTTGTCTCTTTCTGTCGCAACTCCATACATCAGAACGGGTACCGCTACAGTATTAAGAAACCTTATCCTTGTTTCCGTCTTTGTCTTATTTTTAAGGCATCTGTGAATTGTTCTACAGATATCCCTAAATTTGCTGAAATTTTCATCCAGATCAATTTCTGTCCCATGCGTAACGTAACATCCCAAGTAATACAAATTATAATTATTTAAAAAAAATACCCGACTGCGGAAAATGTCTTGTACATCAGTACACAAGAAAAACATCCAAACGTTTGTGAAAACATACACCTGGCTTCTAATCAAAAGGTCCGTCTATCATTCCGGGACACACCATAATGCCAAAGGGCACGTTTTTCATCCCCAGGTCGATTCGTCCTGTAGAAATGAGTATCGCTCTGGGATAACATCTTGGAGTAATAATGGGGGGGGGGGGCAGCAGGAAACGTCTAGACTGCATAGGCAGTACAAAAGCACACATTATTATAAAAACATCTGTCAACAACAATAGGTTCATTATTTGAAAATACGTTAAATACAATAACATAATATTTCTTCAAGTTTGTTGTCTGTCAGCATTACTTTTTAACCTTTACCTAGACCATCTCCTCAAAAAATGGAAACAACAATCCCCTGATGGTATTAAAATCCACCGAAATAAAAGTTTGAAAACCATTCTCTTCGCGGATGACCAACCTATATTCGAAACTTCAGAAGACGATCTCCAGCGACCAATATTCATCTTCCATAAACTAGGAAAAGAATATAACTGTATCATATCTAAATCAAAGACGAATCTAATGGCCTTTATAGGAGATGAACCGGTTCGGACCAGAATATGCATACACACACATGCATAGAACAAGTAAGACACTCAACTGTCTTGGACGTGACGTTACTTATGATCAAGATACACATATAAAGTGACGAATTTCACAAGAATGTGTCGAACGATTTGGAGAACGTTGGGAAATAAATGTAAAAGAAAAACCCAAATAAAATTATATAAAACAATGGCAATACCGACACTACTGTATGGTTCTGAAACTTGGGCCATAAAGAAAAAAGATGAAGAAAATATACAAAGAGCAGAAATGAAATTTTTGCCATCAGTTGAAAGATGTAATAGATGCGATCATATAAGAAATAAAGAGATAAGAGGTGATTTAGATATTTTTGCAGTTAATGAAAGGATTAAAGGATACAGAAGAAAACTGATTCAACACATCAATAGAATGGAAGAGAGTAGAATACCCAATATGGCGAAAGATTACAACACTAGAGGCAGAAGAAAAGTTGGTAGGCCTACGAAAATGTAGTCTGTGGAATAGGAACAGGCCGCTAAAGTATAAAACCGTTAAGAAGAAGAAGATAATGATGATGATATTCAGTATACTAGCAAGCTACCTCTCCTAGCATTTCGAATGTAGTATATTTATTATTACACGAACTTTGATATTAGGCTAGATAATTTTTCAATTGTGGGCAAATTTACAAAAATCCTGATCAATTTTCTATTTTTTTAAAATAATTTAATATAGATGACACAGTCATACAATATACAAGATGATGTCCTTCCTCACATTTTTCTGTGGATCTGAGAATTGGAGTTTAACGAAATCCCAGGTCAGTCGTATTCAAGCAGCCGAAGTGACACGTGGCACATGGCACGTGGCAGGATTTACTCTTAAAGATCGCAAAAGAAATATCAATGTACGGCAACAACTGAGTAGCCTATTATAAATATACAGTGCAACTTGGTTATAACGTCATTGAAGGGACCAAAAAAATAATGACGTTATGTCCGAGTGACGTTATAAAAGAGTCGTTATAAAAGACCCTTTTTAATCCTAGTAAGGAAGGAGAAATAAAAAAAATGATCTTTGCATTATTAACATTATTCGTGATATTTATTCTAAAGTTTACAAACTGCATTTCGTTTATACAAACAGCATGAAGAATATTTTAAAAGATCAAAAAGAAAGTACATGTAACTTACATTTAGGCTTACTGTCGAAAGTAATCCGTAATTTTCTTTTGAACGCTCCTTTCTGAAAAATAAATTCTTTCTGTTGTGCTGCGGAGATGCTGCGCTGCATTGAACGTGTCGTCAGACGTCTCTCTAAAGCAGTAAAAGCGTGAAAGAGTTTCGGCGGGTCTCATTGCTTCCTGTACTGTCGGACAAACGATGTCGGCATCCTCCTCTTGCTCAGCATCTTCTTCAACACTTGGAATGTTTCTACTTGGTCATCCACTGATGCATAGGAATCAAGTTCATTTCCAAATTCATTTACGTCGAATTTCTTAATCCACTCCGAGAGCGGCAAGCCGTCGTCTTCGTCATCATCGGGTAAATTTTCATGTACGAGTTGTGCTTTACTAAAGCATTTTGCTATCGTCTTCTGTGTTACACTCTTCCAAGAGTCGTCTAGGAATTGTATTGCATCTAAGAGTGAAATTGTGGCAGGTTGCGCCGTGTCCATACAGAAAATAATTTTTTTTAAAAGTTGCTTGCGGTAGTGCCACTTTAGGCTTCTAATGACGCCTTGGTCCATAGGTTGCAGGACACTCGTACAGTTGGCCGGTAAGAAGACCAGATTAATGTTTGTCAAATTTAACTTTGGATGGGCTGCACAGTTGTCAACTAGAAATACGCGCGCGCACATATATACGTTTATATGAAATTTAGAGTAAAATATCTGAGAAATTTTTGACGCTATAACAGAGTAGTACAATATTTAGTGACGTTAAAACCGGGAATTTTTATAATGTTAAACATATCAGTTTGACCGGACTTATGACAAAATAACGCTACACCCGAGTTGACGTAACAGCCGAGGCCGTAATAACCAAGTTCCACTGTACTTAATAGGAGTATCCAATATCGACTAAAATGGTTTGAATCTTAACCGAATGATTGAGCGCTCAACGAATTATAAACCGAAAGGATGGGGAGGTGTGGGATGTTCAAAAAAGAGTTAGAGTGACCAGCTCTAGCCGGCTCTAACTTGGAACCGGAACAAACCATTTTAGGTTTAATTCTTGCTGAAGATGATGAGAATTAAACAGTAAGCGCTAATGTTGTAACCCCCGGATATACTAGCGTATATCGAGGTGAGCCGTTTGCGAGCTTGTTGTGGTTGGTGTGAGTCGGTCCTCGATAAAGTGTTGGTACGCTAGTTCATTCAACAGTTTACAATAATTCCCTTAAGTGTTAATAACTTTTCTAATTTAACAACAATACTTTAATGCTACTGATTAACTAATTGTTTCTGTCTATCGAGACTAACAACTTCCCTGCAGTCTAACGAGACTGATACCTTACAGTTTGACACTGGCTCTTCTATACATTGAGGGGAGAGAGAAAACTATGACCTTTAGCATGTTTTGATGGACTCGTTTACTTTTGGCTTACTGGCGAAAATGTCCCAGTTACTATTTACAGTTCATATTGAAAGTGCCTTACTTACTATTTACAGTTCATATTTGTTCTATATCTAAATTCAGCCAAATACTCCACTTTCTAACGAATGGAAACTTTTAGTATTTCACTAGGTCACAACACTAAACATGAGAAACATTCGAGTTTGGGTTACAGTTTCTGGCACCCTGCTGGATTTTCACAACTTTAAAAAATTGTTGATATATTTTTCGGACCATGGGTTCCAAAATTTTATCACTTTCCGAATTAACATAGCATTTTCAAAATTATCAGAAACTTAACACTATATTCAGAAGCTAGTTAAAGTTCTGTTTAATTTGATACCTCACATAAATTTTGCGAATTTTTCAAAATTTTCTCCCACTTTTTGGGGTCCTGACGTGAAGACAATTTTAAATTTTAAAAAACAAACAGTTTATTCAGATTGTGTTTAAAATTCCCTGATTCGCTACATTGGCCACAGATGCGAGTCCTCGTCGTCTTCCACCATGTTTATTAAACACACGTAAGGTCAACAAACCTGACCGAACGTGACATAGACGTGGGAATCGAACGCATGACCCTCTTTAACATTTTGGTAAACGAATTTTGAACTATTATTTCGCTAAACATATCTGCATGTAGGCCTAAATGAGGTAACATCGGCCTCATTCACGTTGTAAATTATTATTATTCGCTTGTAAATTATCGAAAATGAAACATTTTACACATAACTAATTGGCCTCTTTAAAAAATACAGTTAAAACCCTCCAACCTGCTGGGATATTTGTAGAAACAAATGACTGGGTTGCGTTGTTAGTAAGAGAAAAATTATCATTGGACGTCAGAAGCTCCTTCGTTACTTAACGGTCATTAACATAAATAATTCCGTTTTTCTACTAATATTACGCGTATTTAGTCAACCGGAATGTGGTCGGACATTTTGTAGCGGTTGTAATTTCTTATTTTATGACACGTGTCACGAGACATTTACTCGTGTCGAAGACACCGGGTAGTGAATGCATTAAGAATGCTTTCTCGCTTGTAGATTCAGCCGAGATAATGTCCCTTCACAAGTGCCATTAGAAATAACACAGCATATAAGAGACGTTCACATTAAATCCGAACGACACGCGCGCGCGAGCCTGCGCTCAACTTCAACAGTCTCTCTCTCTCTCTCTCTTACGGTTCTACCTTATCATTCTCACGTCTCTCCCATTTTTCTTTCTTTCTATTGTCTCTTACAGTTTAATGTAAATGCAACGGCTGAATATTAAGTTTGAATTTATGAGTCTCAAAAAACAGAATATTCAATCGACTGTACGATCTCAGATGAACCGAGAATTAACTTCATCACTCTTTCGTGTAAATTAGCCGGAGTAATCCCCCCCCAAAAAAAAACTGTGGGAATGTAAGCAGTGGTTGATTTATAAAATTATAGTTGCCGGAATGCATCAATTCAAAAGTTGTACAGACAGAAGTATATTTTATTTTATATTAGCGTATAAGTTTACATCAGGTTATTATAAAAAAGGTTTACATTTTCAAAGCCTTACAAAATATGTAGCATATCTATAAACTTGCACTTAAAAAGGTAATAAAGTTTACTGATATTTCTAAAGAGCTTCATCGTCAGGTTAGCCGCATGACAATCAAAAACATGTCACTCATGATGGCGTCATCCAGGAGTCTCATCAAACTGTAAGTGATGGTTTCGGTGGTGCGGACGTTTTAAAAAAGTTTCAATAGTTTCATCATTGTGTCGTCATATTGTTTGTTTCTTGGCCTTTCCTTACTCTTTGTGTCCAATGCTGTATGATGGCCAGAAATCAGCCCACTCACATTCAGTTGAAGTTGTTGCTATTGATTCAATAGCATATTTCAAGGTAGATAGACTCTCCGGAAAAATTCTGGAATGCACATATTCTCGGAAGCTCCCAATCAATTGCCTTTCATATAGTTTTAATTATGAAGCAAGTTTTTTCTGTTTCATTTTCTCTATATGTTGTTGGGAAATTTTTTTAACGATAGTAGTTAAGATAAAGATTAGTGCTGGTGTCTGATTTTGACAAATTTTCAGTTTTGTAGTGGGGCTGATGAGGGGCACAATTCAAAAAGTAGTAGTAAATTTTTGTAATAATTAGGTTTTTCATTTCATATATTTTTTCGGTAATTTATTGTTTTATCCAAGAGGTTCCGGAACGCGTTCCCCCTGAAATCAAGCGCTGTCCAGAAGACTTATTTTTGAATTCCCAATTCTAAAAATAATAATTAAAAAAAAAAGGGGAAAATGCTTTATGCACCGTCAGAGGAAACCGTGTGTCCCCTGGTGTGTGGGACTGTACCTCAATAAAAACCCCACCTCTAATTCAGGCATTCATTACAACGCTAATCCTAGAACCACTTAGCGTATTACTTCAGAACGGAGGCTACTGCGCCCTTATCGCGCTTCTTCTAGTTGTCCCTTATCTTCTACTGCCCGTTGGGTGCAAGTTGGGCGTGTGTTCTCTTTTGTAGTAGGACCCATTGAATGAATGCAGAGATACGGTCCAATTCCGCCTTGCCACGAAGAACATAAACTCAATTACGCTCTCGGGCGTGAACTCCCCGAGTTCCATCTCAGTGGCATCCTTTCTCTTGTAAATCTGCAGCACATGAAAAAGTGTGCAAGGCATCATAATAGAAAGAATCACCGTATTGGGAAATAATGATAATAATAATATTAATCAACACAATTAACATAATCACCTTTAAAGTCATCACCGTCACAACTAGTAAGCTCCCTGAGCTGCAGAAACCGCCCACTATTTTAAACGTAATACATTTATTCTTAGATAAAATCAAATTAACTTGATATTAAATTGATAAATATGTTGACATCGTTAATGTCAGAGATTCCGATTTCGTATTCTAAATAATATTTTAGCCCCGCATAGATTTTTAGAATTAAAAAAAGTTGATGCATTTTTTGCGCTTTGGTGTCTTAAAATATTGAAATTTCTGAGATATGAAAAGTCATGATTGATCTTAGCCAATGAAAAGTCATGTTCGGAACAGTCATCCCCTTTTCCGAAGGTATGGGAGTAGAGATGAACATAACGCCCTTTAATGCTAACTAAATAATATAATATAATAGCTCACATGACTAATTAATAAAATACTAAAACTTTAAACGTTATTAATTTCGATTAATTATTGCTTCTGTCTGTACTTGGAAGAGCTGAAAGTATCGTTCCTCTTCTCCAGCGGTGACGTAGCCAGTCGCCGTTCGTTACTGCAAAAACTTATAGAAACGTGAATAAAAGGAAACGAAAGAGTAACTCACACTTATCGTTCGTGAGAAAGAACAAAGGCGTGTGTCGTGTTATAAAAGATGCAAGTATATAAGAAACTGTCAACTTTTTACGGTTAAATTGTTACAAAAGCTTCGTGAAAATCCAGAATATAACCTACGTGATACAACACCTAATAATATACACATGCCAGCTCAACCATCATGTTTGGACTTTCAATAAAGAGTTACGAAGCAAATAAGTATTCTTAAGATCATCGTCAAACAAAGTTGTCAAAGACTGGTTTGGACAACTATCTGCCCACCACTGTTTATTGTCCACCACGACACGCAAATAAACAGGAACAATACACGCACTATTTTAACGCCCTAGGAAATCGTTTTATAGTTGGGGGTAACTTTAACACAGAGTACACGCAATGGGGTTCCATAATAACAGCCACGAAAGTGCGACAACTCATAGAAACTATAACCTCAAATTACTAGAATTTTTTCACTATCGTCGAACCAACTTATTGTACCTCGATTTAAAAAATAATAATAATCTGATCTCCTGAAATTCTGTGTCATCAAAAATAAAATTTGAATTGTCTTAACGCCAGATTTATCTTACCCTATTGAAAAACCACAACCCCTTTCCAACAGGATGACTGATTGGGACTATATTAAGGCCAGGGTAGGAATCAATAACCCTAGAAACCCCTCTACAAATTCCCGCAGAC
The DNA here is from genome assembly GCA_034769895.1 of Magicicada septendecula. Taxonomy (NCBI): domain Eukaryota; kingdom Metazoa; phylum Arthropoda; class Insecta; order Hemiptera; family Cicadidae; genus Magicicada; species Magicicada septendecula. Next base: position 181,527 of record JAWRYS010001319.1, on the reverse strand, counting down.
CTAGAAAACGCAGTCGAATATTTCAACCGAGTTGTGCAAGAAGTTGCTTTGAAAGCTACACAGAGAGTGTGAGAAGAAGCAGGAAAAAAGTTGACTTCCCAGTATTAGTAAAAAAATAATTTAAACGAAAAAGGAAGATTAAGACACTGCATTAAAAAGACATGACACTGAATTAAGATTGTTAAAAGTGTCTTTAACGTCATAATCCACACGTTTTTTGCAATTTTTTTCAAAATTTTGCTCTTTACAATTTTCCCTTCGCCCTAAACGACGTTTGCACCGAGCAGGTTGGAACGACAGAAGCAGAATGGAAATGTAATGGTAACCGCGCAAGCAGAGAAGGAAAATGCAAGTTGTTAAACGCCGGTAGACTATTACAGTGATAAGAAAATGGTGGAGAGACATAGATAGATAGAGAAAGCGAGAGAGTAAGAGGGCGGATAGCGACAGAGAATTACAAAAGGGAAAGAATATTTGTCAATAATGTATTAATCACAACGTTTGGGTTTGGAATATTGAATGAAGATGAAACTTTTGTCTGCTCAGCCCTTCATCTTTATTCATATAATCCGTATCGTATATGTGAATAATTTATTATTATTCACAACGTGTAAAAACAATTAATGAGGTGTGGAATTTTTCAAGTTTAAAGACCGCAGATACATTATTTGACACCCTGCACGAGTCATTAACCTGAGCGAACTCGAACAATGGTGTCAGAGAGCGTCGGACACAGTACACAGAGAGGACAATAACAAAAGAACGCGGCAGGTCTGGCCCGGTCAATATCATTAAACGTTACAGGGTCTCCTTACGCGATAGTCCACGTCCCGGCTGTACCCAGCGGAGAGGCAACCAGTTAATAAATTCCCGTATAGGACTCGAAATAAAAGACAATAATTGCGTTTTCCTCTCACAGTCTTACATGAATAGTGAGACTCGGTTGGCGGTGTATTGAGGATGGGTGTCGTGTCTGGTATCCCACCAGTAGACCCCTAGACCACAACGTATTAGACCGAAAAGTTTAAACACTATGGTGCAGATTACGGTAGACCAGCGGTTCTCAACATTTTCTTGTTCACGGCACACTTTTCTTTGTAGTGAGTTCCCACGGCACAATAATGCACGATTTGCAACAGTGAGGGAACGATTGTTGGCAGCAATGAAATTCGCAGAATATAGTAGTGAGGATATATTTTACTATCTTTTGAAAGAGTAGTGTATAAAATGTGTAATACGGTTACAGGATAGGTTCAGAAGGTAGAAAGCTGTAGGAGATTTCTAGAGGAAATGTATATGACGAGGTCAGGTTGACTGAGTAAGGGGCGGGGCTAGCAAGGACTGGGCGGTAAGTACTGCCTCCTATTGATTGAATGTAACCGGTGATGCGTGGAAGGGTTAGTATATATATATAACGGAAGTAGGTATTTTAATGTTGTTGTAGGAAGAACTTGATAATGGTTGCGAAACCGAAAGGCCTCGTTCGAGGAAAAAGTGTATATAGCAGGGAAGCAACAAAATTTGACAAAGTCGCAGTACTTCAGTTAAACCATACATTTCTCAAGTTGTTTATTGCGTTAAGTTGTTTATAAAGCGGAAACAACATATGTACAGATAAAAACATGATACGCATCTACACGAAAACTAAAAATAAAATAATAATGGGTTATATATGATACAAAAAAAAAAAAAAAAATTAGAGTAAGCAAAATATAAAATATAAAATACAAATAGGAAAGTAAAATGTTGAAAAAAATCTCGGGACCAATAAAAGATGGACGACAGTACAGAAGACGCCACAATAATGAGCTGTACACACGTGTTGAGAAAATCACAGACGTGATTAGAAAAGTAAAAATTACTTTCTACGGACATGTTTAAAGAATGAACTCTGACAGACTAGCAGGAAAGCTTTTTAACTTTTTCAGAAAGCACTAAATGTCCAATACGTGGTTCAAAGGAACAGAAAAAAAGACATAGAAGAAAGCTTGACACTCAAAAAGAAATTAATAAAAGTCCAAGGTTTTCAGAAAAAAACCTAAGTCGATGACAGGTGCCATCTGGACTGACGAAAGGAGGGAGAGGCATCGATCAAGAACCGAACGTAGTCCACAGTGGCTCATACAAAAAAAAATTAAATAAAAATTAAAAATAGTTAATTTAAGTACAGGCTACAACATGACGAAAGGTACAAAACTTTTAAAAAATATTTTACGGCGGTCACACCGAATCGTCGTATTGTACAGTGGAAACAGAATAACTGACACCAATGTAGACATTATTTTACAAACTTAAATATCTATTTAAAGTCACAGCGGAAAAGCCAATATTATGCAAAACATGAATTTTGTTGTCATTCAGGATTAGGGGTGAGAGGAAAAGTTTGTTGTTAAAATTCATTCCCTGGCTGTTTGATTGTGGCCCATTGTTTTCAACTAAAACAGACTTTTCTACAGTACCATCGACTTCCATCATCAGTGTAAAATTCGATCTTCACTAACGTAGGGTGGTAGACGTTAGTGACCAGCAGTGCTGTGGTTAAAGGTGGAGAAGTCCCGTGAACACCACTCCTACTTATAAATTCTCTAAGCGCCGCGATACAGTCATACATCAACCGCCAGCCAATCAGAAAGTATGTTGGAGGCTCGCAACAAGGTGTGTTAGAGGCTCTTTGGCAAGGTGTGTGCGAGCCTCTAATATATATTCTTCTTTTACATTTGAACTTTACACTGAGGATGACAGTCGACGGTACTGTTGAAACGTTTGTTTTTGTTGAAACAATGGACCACACACAAACAGCCCGGGAATTATTTTTTACAACATTGATTCCGGCCGTGTAAGCCTACGAAGTATATTAGTGGGGAAGGTTCTTTAGAATATCGATAAATTCTTTTAAACCGATTCGAGTTTTTCTTAATCTTCTATTATTATCTGATAGAAAGTCATATATCAACTGCATAAAACATATTAGTTATACGTATCACTGCTTAAGTGATACGTATAATATATATTAGCTTCAGACACGTTAAACAGTATGTGTGTGTCAGTGTGAGTGCGCGTAATTGAAGATCGGAATTCCTTAAATGCAATTTTGAAAGAAACGGGCAGGTGCGCTATCCCTGAGCCATAATTGCATTGCCGACGTGCACCTGGGGTTATAGTTTCAAGAGAATGCACTCTGTAACCGGATTCTATCCAAAGTAGATTTTATGTTACACCAAGAATTCCAATACATTTTTCAGTTTCCTGTTCAACTACTATACAACCGTCTCCGATAATCAAATCATAATATAGATTTATTTTTAATAAAAAGAAACGCACGTGTCTGTGCTAATTCATTTGCCATTTTAAATACAATAAAGATATAAAACTATTTCGAATAATTATTTATTTTATACAAACTTGAACTAGAGACACAATTTACCTGTTTTTTACTTCCATATTCCTTAAGGAATGGAAGTATGGTGATGGCAAAAAAAATCGTGTTCGAGATTATTGCAGATTCTGATTCTACTACACTCAAAACATGAAAAAAAGTCGTTTTCCGAAAAGTGTCTGTGTGTGTGTCTGTCTGTCTGTCTGTCTGTAGATTTTTTTTCTATGGCAAACGATAACTGCCGCAAATTCAAACAGAATCAAATAATTTTTTGCATGCAGCCCTGATTTGCAGAGTACTCGCGACCTATTGTTTTTGGTGAAGATCGGTTGAGGGAAAGGGGTAGTTTACCTGCAACGGTTTTTTTTTAGCAAGGGTAATTTTGTTTGTTTGGCAAACGATAACAGCCGCAAATTCAAACAGAATCAAATAATGTTTCGCATACAGCCCTGAATTGTAGAGTTCTCAAGATCTGTTGATTTTGGTGAAGATCGGTTAAGGGAAAGGGGTAGTTTACCTGTAACGTTTTATGTTTTAACAAGGGTATTTCCTATGGCAAACGATAACAGCCGCAAATTCAAACAGAATCAAAAGATTATTTGCATACAGCCCTAAATTGTAGAGTTCTCAAGACCTATTGTTTTTGGTGAAGATCGGTTGAGGGAAAGGGGTAGTTTACCTGCAACGTTTTTTTAACAAGGGTATTTCCTATGGCAAACGATAACAGCCGCAAATTCAAACAGAATCAAATAATGTTTTGCATACGTCCCTGAATTGTAGAGGTCTCAATGACTTTCGATTTTGGTGAAGATCGGAACAAGAGTAAAGTACTTGAAAATTTATTTAAACTTTTTGAAACAATGGTAATTGTTAAAAATAAAATAATTTTGTTGCCAGGCAATAAAATTATAATTTTTTCATTTTAATGTAATATAATATTTTCCATTTAATACAGCAATAAAAAAGCAGGTAAGACACAGCCTGGCTGTTTGGCTGAAAATGATTTTAAATATAAATCTTAGAATATGGAAGTCATGTATGGTTCTCCATACCGATATTTTTAATAAGATTTACTCCATGGAATAAACATAAAATTAGTTACATAATGAAAGAACAAGTTATGAAAATATTGTTTATCCATGGACTAAATATAAAAAATGGTTGCTTCAGTTTAGGCAACAAACTGAATAGTTCCATATGGGACTTCCAGTTCTGCCTGTATTCCTTTATTCTCTCCGGAACCGACTGTAACTTCAGGTCTTTCCTTATGTCGTCGTTTCGATGCCGATCTCTCAAACTACATCCCTTTGCTGCTCTAAAAAATTACATTTCCAAGGCCTGTATTTTTGAAATATCTTTTTGCAGAAGAGTCACATCCACACATTAAAGTCGGCACAGCCACAACCTTATGGAACTTTAGATGTGTCTCCCTCTGGGTTTTATTCTTCAATAGTCGTCTTATTGTTCCACAGGTATAACTAAGTTTATTTAACTTTCTCTCGATGTCGTTATCCTTCCTATATGAGATATCACATCCCAAATAATTAAAATGTGATACCTACTATAAAACACTATTATCAATTACAATTTTTTTTCTTACAGGGTTCTTGCCTAGGAAGGCCATCACTTTTGTCTTAGTATTTGAGATCTGAAAGTTGTATTTTTGGCAGATTGTACGCAACGTGTAAATAGATCTTTGTAACTCGTTTATATGTTTTTTATTGTTCAATATTAATACTGAAAATACTTACTGAAGCGTTTTTATTGATGTAAATTTTAAGATGTTTGCGATGATTCACTGACCAAGGCTGATGATGCAAGACAGGTACGTAATCGCCAAACAGCAATCAAAAACTACATCACGAACAATGCCCTGGCGTAGGTTTCCCTAACAGGCGGCGGGCAGTGACCTCTTGTATTGTGTGGCGATATATATATGTTAATAACGTGTATTGATTTAGTACCACATTTAACATCCTCTTCCATTCCATTTGTTTTTATTTTAGGTTTTCCTTCTATTATGTTAATTTGTCTTGAAACTGAGTTTTACATTTATAGTTCCGGATAATAAGCGTTCAAGCCTTACGTTTTGTTATCTGTTTTCTTGATCTTCCATTGATCATTTTCGTTTTATGTAAACTCGTTAATTTTATCCTAGTTATTTTATTGCGATTAGATTAAGGCTAATTATCAACTTCCATCTCATAAAATAATCAAAAGGTGTAGGATGAGCATCCCATGGCGCACTCGTCTATAAACTAATCGCTTTATTCTTATGAAGCCTGTCACTTGACACATTGCACTAAATCAAATGCATTGCTCTGTACGCCTTCGCTCAAGTTCAGTATTGTCGAGAAGTTTCAGCATCTGGACATTCTCGTGTTTATGCAGACGTTTCTCATGCCTCTTGGCGAATCGTTTAACTTCATCTCCAACTGAAGCAGGTCTGCCTTAGGTCAGTACTACTAAATACAATGTTCTTGATTGTCCAGTTCTTCAGATCTCCTCAGTGTAGTCATTTTTCTCGTCTACGATTGCTCCAAAACACTTCTTATATCTTTGAACTTTTTCTATTACAATTCCATTAACCATAAAATTTCCTGAGCATAAGACATATTCAGACGTAAATTGTCCACATTAAACGTGTAATTGTTGTTCATTGTTAAATTTGTTAAATGGTAACACCTACTTCAATACGTAGTTGGCTGTAGCCTATACTCTGGAGGGAAAAAACTAATCATCCGGGAGACAACAGAATAAACAGGTACCTATTCTTCTAAATAAATAATTTTTTCCAAATATTTTAGTTTACAGTTTATGCGTTATACTAGTTTAAACCAAATAATACAATTAAAAAAAAATTAAAAATGAATATTTATTAAGTTTTATTCTTGATAATAAATAATAATTGTTTTTTCTATACAATTATATATGTTTTATATATTTATAATGTTTCGAAAGTACTAATCGTTATCTTCAGAATATACAATATAATTAATAAAATTGAATCAATTTTTATTAACCACTGTAAATATTTTAACGTTTAAAGTATTAATAAGCGTTAGGCCTATATAAATAAGGCCTATATATATATATAAAAAGCGTTAAAACTGTCGAAACATTGTAAGCACATAACAAATATGTTCTTGAATAGACACATTTAATTTGACGTTATCATTCTGGCGTGTCCGAAACAGACTAAATTACGTCTTTCAATGTAGATTGTATAAGAGTTAGTCTTAAGAAAGATCAAATTAAGGGAGCACAGTTGTGCTGGTTTCGACACATTCAGAGGCTGAAGGGGATAGACTTTCAAAACAACTATATGAGGCAGGAATTGCTGAGAGAAGACCCAGGGGCCGGAGAAGAGTAACTTGGGAGGACAATGTGAGATGCTCTCTGCAGGTGCCAGGAGGGCAGTGGTGTATTGAAACCAAGGCACTGGCCATGAAGAGACCACGGTGGCGAGACCATTGCTCAACCTCTACACCTTGCGGTAGAAGAGGATTGGAATAAGAATAAGAAGATGTAGTCTGATTTTCTAGATAAACGGTGTACTTTATTGAGATGTTAGCTGAAATTCTTTTAGCGTTAAATCTGATTCTGTTACTTTTATATCTCATTTCAAAGATTTAAGTAAACTGAAGGGGTAAAAATAATGTTGTTTTTCACGATTTTCGTACGTAGTAAACTGAAGTGTATCAAATAAAGCGATACTCTTTGTTACAAAGAAAATACAAAACACACACCGTCACAGATATACAAATACAAACAAATTCAAGAAAAGCAAACAAGTACGTTACAGTGCAACGTCTAGAAAGTTTCGTTTTTGTGTGTCTAGTAGTAGCGTCTCGTTACTGCGACTCCAAAAATCTGTCCTTGTTGTTGTTGTTTTCTTTTTAATTTTTTAATCAAAAACTTTTCTCGCTCTTTTTAGCTTTTTGTTGTTTTGATTTTCTTGGGCGTTGTTGGTTGCTGCCTGCAGACGGAAGTTGCAAAACAAAACAGAAAATAAAATGTGCTCCAGGGTACAATATCCGGAGCAGAGTGAGACAGGAGACAAAACAACAATGCAAATGCTAAATAAAAGTACAGACAGTTCGCAGCTATGGCGATACCACAAAGATGACAACACATATAATACTTATTCCCCGCTGCCTGCACTGGAAAATAAATGAGAAAATGAAACTCGTAAAAACTCGCATACTGTGTGTCTATTTTTAAAATAAGATTTCAACCCGACTTTATGCAGTTCCGTTATTTCACTACCTCTAACGCTTACTTACAATGAAATATTTTTAAAGCATATATATATATATATTTTTTATTTAATTAACATACACTTTCTGCAATACAAAAATGCCTGTGTATTTAATATACATGTATTTGCAATTTTTGAACAACATTAATATAATTTTTTTCATCATAGCTTCAAAACTTTCCAATCGTCGTGGTTCACATCTCTCTGCCCCATTGCATTCCTTGTGCCTTCCATCCAAGCCTGTCGCGACCTCACTCTTTTTCTTCTTTCAGGAGGGGTCCATCCTAGCAATTTCTTTGGCCATCTATCTACCATTGCCCATACGCTACACATGCCTGTAACGTTTTAATCTTTTTGCATCAACTGTGGCATTCACACTGGTACATATAGTCTTTATTTCTCTTATTTCTTCGTTTTCAATCCTGCCTTGTAATGTAAGCCTATAGCACGTACTCCAATATCCTATTACATGGCTCATAATATTTTCCTTATATGTTCTGCAGTTTACCACACTTTAGCCTCATATACTATAGGAGTTCACTATTGTCTTATATATTTTGATGTTTGTTCGGGCATTAGTTGATCACTCCTTAAAGTGGAATATAAATGTCTCGTCACTTGTTTCCCTTGTTCTATTTTTTTTTTTTATTTCTGCTACACTTGTGTCGTCTTTTGTAACCATGACACCAAGGTATTTGTATGAATCTACTCTCTTCACAACTCCTCGCTCCAACAACGTACCTCTGCATGGATTCCCGATGACAGTACATTCAATCTTATTTGTATTTATCGTTAAGCCCCATTCTTTTCAGTCTAACTTCCTGAGCATATAACAGACGTCGTCCTCATCTTCTGCTATAATTATCTGATAGTCCACGAAGTGCAAAGACAAGAAATTTTCATTATTGATAGTTATCCGCATGTTGCGACAGGTGCGTCTCCTTATTCTAAAGCTGAACTCAAGTATAGGATTGTTAAGCGCTTTAGCACAATTTTGTCACAATCCCTTGACAAGAAGGATGACTGGAAACTCATCAGATAAATAATTATTTTAATAATGACATTAAACAAAACGAAATGTTACCGAAGATGGGAACCATGCATCAAGAACAACTTGATGTCAGCCTAGTTTTCATGTAATTATAATGCATGATTAAATAACTTATCAGTCCCTTGACTGTTTAACGAAAATTACGCAAGATAGGATTTTAACCGCTGTCTGTAGGTCTATGTACTAATGCTGATGTAGAACAGAAAAAAGACATCGACTGCAAAAGAATTTGTGTATCCAGTGTGTCTATTAACGATATGTTTAAATATTTGTGTTCGCTATTTAATTAATATATGCGACTGATATCAGTTTATTCGCACATTAATTTTTTAATGTAAAGGAATATTATTTAAGGAAATAATCATTTTCAAAACCAAAAAACGAAATACCGTGCATCATGCACGTCATTGCAGCCAACATAAAATATTACGTTATTTTTATTTAGTATAAGAGTTTGGATTTGTATCGTTGGCAACGCCGGTAGTATGAACATAAGAGCTTGTTAAGTTGAAAGTGCATTTCTATTGTTGTGTCAGCTGTTTTAATTTCTTTTAATTGTAAGAGAGATAAAAATCAAACCGGTATTTCTTGTGAGTAAATACTTATGTTTACATCAAGCAATCTTGGTGTAAATGACTAAATGGAAGCATGGCAAGTTAATTATATAAGTACAGTGTAATCGACAAGCAACACTCCACAATCGATTAAAACATTAGAAGAAGGTAGCTCTGTATTGAGCTGATTATGCAGTGCATTTCAAAAACTGTAATAACAGAAGAAAACATTATCTACTCTTTTGGTGCTAAGGTCGTTAAAATTTTATCAGAGATTATCACCAGTCTGGGAGTATACGAGCTTAATACAACCTATACTGTAACTTATAACTTCAAGGAATTTGTTCCTTGTAAATCGAGTTTTATGTTTTACAAATTGAAATGAAATATTTCCATAGAAATTACTTCTTTGATGCCAATAATGTAGTACAGATATAACAATTTTCCTGTTCCTCTTCGACTCTCATTTTGATTTATAGAAAATTATCCCCTCCCCCTTCAACTACACTTTTTATTTATAGATATTTCTATCTTTCTACAGTGAATTATTACACCTTTTTTTCAAGATACTTTATTTATCAAAATTAAGTACTTTACTCTTGTTAAAACGTGAAACATTGCAGGTAAACTATCCCTCTATCTTACCGATCTTCACAAAAAATTATTTATGTAACACGAGAAAGGTGGGCAGGTACACTTTAACTGAAGCGGCGAATATTATAAACTCAGATCGATATCACTGTATCTAGGAAACGCAGATTGGTTAGGTAGTAAAACTGAGTCTGCCCAACAGTAAGGAACGTGCAATATACTGTATATATATCGACAGTCTTTCATCATCGTTTTTAATATAAAGGGCGGAAGACGATTTCGTATAATACTTATGTCGATAAGACGGAAAGAGAATCTTATCTATTATAGGAAAAGCCATGTAACCGCAGCTTCCATTGTTATATTATACACGAGAGACCGTATATATCTTTCCTCACAGAAATTACTGCTAATATTTCCCTTTCCATGCCTTTCCATGTTAATAAGAGACTGTCTTGTCTTATAGTTTCGAGACGAAACAGTTTTCTTTAGATTATCTTTAAAAGCGAATGAAACGACACGGTATTTTCTTAAGCTTATCTCTCCGTCTTTATAAGTAAGAGGTGTATTAAAATAAGAATCAAATGTATTTTTTAATTTCGGTTAAATTAAATATTTTTCCAATAATCTGAAAGATTCTATTTTTTCATTATTGAGCATAAAAATAAGAACATTAATCAGTAAAGACGTTTTCCTTCATATTTCTTCTTCTTCTTTTTCTTCTTCTTCTTCTTCTTCTTCTTCTTCTTCTTCTTCTTCTTCTTCTTCTTCTTCTTCTTCTTCTTCTTCTTCTTCTTCTTCTTCTTCTTCTTCTTCTTTTGACTTAACAATCCCTATGACTTATTACGCAATCTAGATATCGTCTTACTATTTTTTTTCATTGCATTGCTCTCCCCCAATTTCGATACCCCTCTGGTCTGTGTTTAGAAGCCAGCTTTAATATTCCACTCTCTACCAAATGTGTAGATGACTCAGCCACGTCTGTCTGTATTATGTTCATTACCAATATATCGAACCGTGTCCTAGTTAAGTCGATGCAAACACGATCTGCTCCTGTGCAAACAATAATTATCTCCGCCTCTTGAATACTGGATTAACTTGAGATTGTTACGACCCATCTCTCGCTACACTTTAAGAGCACTGGAACGCACGTCATACTGTTCTAACATATGTTTTTAAAAATCTGTATAATATTTACCTTATTTCTTCCGTCGTGTGACTTCGTTTTGCGTTTTGATTTGCTTTACGCGTTTTGAGACATATGTCTCGTCATCAGAAATAAATAAAATAAAAATTCACTCTTAGCGAGGTCGTTATATATTAAAATACAAATATTCGAAAACGATTACACACATACCCGCTTTACTTGAGCGCGCACTCGAGTCGGACCGATCGGACACTGATTATCAATAGCTACCGCGCAGACAGGTTTATTGCGGTATCGTAGAGCGGGTTTGATTTAAAATTTAAATGATCGTTTAGCACGAAGTCACGACTGTGTACGTCATTGTACGCCCTATATATCTCAAATTCTTCCAAGGCGTTCATGTAAGTGCCTTTATTACAAAATTGCATGGGTTTCAAGTTGGAAACGAAGCTTGTATATTTATGATTTTCGTTTATCAAGTGACGTGCATAGTTGGATTTTATGTTTGATGGTGTTGTCTGACCCTTCAGAATGTGCTTAGGTGTATGTTCAATAAAACGTTTTTGGAAACCCCTTCCCGTCTGGCCGATATAGAAGCATTCACAATCGTCGCACGATAATTTATACACCCCCTTTTTCTTTTCTAAAGGGATAGTTATTTTATTACGGAGTATGTTCATAAGATTATTGTTAGTTTTAAATATTACGGTTCTATTGTTATTATTTAACACACTAGTTGAAATTTTTGGCATTATGTTGGTGTACGTCGTCGTACTACGTCGTAAAAAATTTTTAACTAGTGTGTTAAATAATAATAATAATAATAATAATAATAATAATAATAATAATAATAAACAGAATTTGGTGATTAAAATCTACTTACGTAAAGAATAAGCTTTTAAATTGTTTTGTAAAAAAACAGATTTATTATACTGCGCATATCACATCCGCAAAAACATATTGTTACATTGAAAAAAATATTTGTTACATATTGTTTGTATATGTACGGTAGGCATACTAAAAATAATACGACGTGTAATATGATTTCATTTATATTAATTTTAAGTAGCGATTTCTTATTATAAAATACATATTAATATTACTATGCCCTCGCTTCATTTAGTTGTCCGTTCACTCTTATTTGAATCTTAATTCTTTATAGCAAAATCTCTCTTACTCCAAATACATAGGAGCAAACTTTTACACGTTGAATCAGTTCACTCGCCACTCAACATAAAAGTTATCACTTCTAGCGTGTGTTCCATTATTTTTTTTATATTTATGTTCATTATTTTAAATTCTTCTTGGACAACTGTATTTTTGACATGATAATGTCTTTTAGCTGGACATCGTTTGAAACTTTCTGTAACATTTTATTTACCGTCACGCTGTATGACGTCATCATTGCATGACGTCATTGAGATTGTTGTAAATAAAGATTTGTTTAGATATGTCGCAATATATATATATATATATATATATATATAAATAATGTGTTAAAAATAATATCACTGCAAACAATTAAACCAGATTTATAAAGCGTCCTGAAAGTTTAAAATCAAGTGTTAGCACAATTTACCAGCCGGGAATCGTTAACTAAAACTGCAACCGCTAACATGCTAACGTCGTCGCAGATTAAAGACCTAACAAGCAAACAACACTGCATAGCTGTAGATAGGTTATTGTCTCTAGTTAATGGTTGTCTTCGTATGTGATTCAGCTAACGATCTTGCATTTATTCAATAAAATATTTGTCTGTACTGCATCGTAAATCCAAATCTATTCCTCTTTATATAGTATATATAGTATACGTTCAGCTAAACGCAACATTATTATGGTTACTGACAGTCATTGTTTCTTTTGCGCAAATGTTGCGTTTAGCTGGAGGCCGAAAGACATTATCATGCTCTTAAGCTTTTACCATTTGGTAAACAGTACTGTATCTTTTTTCTATCTTACTTTTCCATACCTTAGTACTAGTCTTAGAAACTTTATTTCCTTTGCTTGGAGACCGGCTTTGTCCACTCCATTCATTATCCATATTACACTTCCATGTATTAACTATACAAGGGAGGGTCAACAAAGTGACTTGCACTAGCATGAAAAAACAATTATGTGAAACATTTTGGAAATTTTGTTTCCCAAACGATAAATTCCCACAAAATTGCCAAGTTTACTTAAGCATACTCATATGTTATGGCATTACAGAAGTTTTTCGATGCCGTTGCAGAAAAATTCCTTTCCAACATCTGATAACCATTCCTGATAACACGTCTCATTTTTGGACTTTTTCATTTCTGTGATATCGCCATAAGGGCCTCTTTCATAGGACCGAAGACGTGAAAATCACAGGGCGAAAGCTCAGAACTATAAGGAGGATGTTCCCATTCCTCCCGCTCAAATTTTTCAAGTAATTCCTTCGTGACGTTTGCGAAATGATGAGCTCAAATTTTTTGACATTGCAAACGCTCAGAGACGATCTACTGCAAAGTTAAATGCGAAAGACCCGATACAGTCACAACTTCGTACACTGTGATTTAACAATTTACAAGCAACAATTGGTGAACGCGTTCAACGTTGTCATGCGTTGTCGAAATTGAGGGGCTTCCCTGCCGACAATCGTCCTCGACATCCTTGGGGCAATTTGCGTACGAGTTTCACCATTTTGCTGTGGCCTAACGTAATAATGCCATGTCACCATACACATCCCTCGACTGGTGATGTATTCCAATGGTATTACCACCTTATTGACTACAGAAAACAAGTCGCTGCGCGGATTATTAACATGGCCTTTATTTGCAAATGTCATAACATGTTTCATAGCTAACAACAAGCTAACCGTTAGTACCAAGTGAGAAACGTCACTACAGTTGACGAGACCTGAAGTTTACCAGCGTTACCAACAACTTTCATCAAAACTTTTATAAAAAAAGAATATGGGCACCTGCAACTAACTTTCTGACTTCCCCGCGTACAGTAGACTGTACGTGCCTTCAGAACTTGAATATTGTCAATTTACAGATTTCATTTTGTAGAGTTGTGCTTATGATGCCACCGAAAAACGAACTGCTCCATTACTTCAGTTTGATGGATGTTATCTAAATGTTTCATTTTCTTTAAATATCTGGTGACAGTAAAAATTGTCTATGTAGCCTACATTATAATGTGCAGTAGCGGACAGTACAAGGGGTCGAAACGAGGCGAGGGGAGGTCCGTCCCGGGCCCTTTCAACGGCAGCCCCGTATACGTTCCAACAAAGTTTCACTAGAATCCTTTGTATTCATTTTGTGCCCAACAACTGAAAAGTGTTTTTTAACATTGAAAATGTTTATAAGGACGTGTCGCACATTTGCGGCCGATCGCTGGTGCGTTATCGAAAATGGGAACCGGTGAGTTTCCATAGAAACTACTTTGTTGTCAATAACGTAGTACACATATAAAACTTCGCTTATGAATGCGACTACATTTAACTTATAATCTGTAAATTGGTAAATGAAGAATGAATTCATTGATTGGTGAATGAACATAAATATATATATTTTTTAGATTTATTGAAGCATTTTCAATGCCCTTCTCTCTGCATTGCATTTGTGCAATGCCTGTAATTTTTTTTTATCCTGCATCACTGCTACTTATAGCCAGGAACCCATTCCGAATTTGCTCTCGCAGTATCCTAGAATTAGATGCAATCTTACATAATCTATATTAACAGCTATAAAAAATATTTCTGAAACTGATAACACTGTAGTTACTGTGTTCCAGTGTGTGTGTGTGTGTTGGGGTGGGGGGGATTGTTGAGGAATTCCCGGTAGGAGATGATTTCCAATTGACCATAGTAAAGCTAAACCTTGATTAACAACAAGCGGTGCAATAAGTAAAAAGATTTCAACAATATAAAACGTGTTTCTAATGCCACCGTAGAATCAGCAGTTAATGGACAGCCTAGGAAGTGTTTCAGTTTATTGTTACCTGGGACCCCCCTCTTCACTGAATCCATTCCCAAATTATCTCTCATCCTACTATATTTTTTAACAATTTGCGTATCTCTGACCTTATGATGCTAAAAAAGTTTCTCAAAACCTAAATCAATTTAAAAATTATCTTACATTAACGATTAGTGAGGAAAGACTGAAAAAGCACGGTCATTTTGTGTCGGAAAGAAAAACAGCATTTTCTTTAGATTTTGACGATGTAATAAGTAAATTCAGTAAAATAAACGCTTCATAACCTAATCCAACTTCGTTATAAGTTAATTTTTGACGAATAAGTTAATTTTTGATTTGTCTCCGGTTTACGTCTTCTTTTTACGATTTCGTTACAATCTACAAATAATAATGAATAAAATGTTATGGGAACTTCGGCTTGCCGGTCTGTAAGGCCGTGGTCCACGGTTTTTTGGTGCAAATATTTCGGCCGTGCCTACGATGGCCATTCTCAGTGCAGAAGGCTGCAAAACACTGACAAAGGCTTCGCAGCAAGTGACCACTGGACCGTGGTTAAGGCTAGTGGCTGCAGCATGTAGCACTGTGGTAGCGTAGCGTCTTTGCAACCGGTGCATGATTGTAGCATCTGGGTCGAGCCATGGCCGGCTCTAGTAGAAGGCCGGAACATTAAACGTGGCAACACTGGCACCAGCTGATATTTGAGGCCGACTAGACGATCTCTTAATTTATGTATTTCAATAAATAAATCACGTCATTTCTAATTACCGTTTAATAGCAGTTGTATAATCCTTCATTTTTTTGCAAATTAAAAGTTTATTACGTAAAATATATGTTATTAAAGAAATACAATAATTTATTCATATGATGCGAATTCAATAATTCGAACAACACTAATCCATTAGGCCTAACACTAATTTACTAATTTCTTCAACTTAAACGTATAGTACAAAGTGCGCACATATCTATAATTTAGATTTATCTATTAAATGGCCTAATCATTATTTTGTTAATGCTATGAAATTAAATCAAAAAATAACACGTTCAGTTTAGCTATTTTATTACACTATGCTTATAGGGCTGCGACGCAACGTTGCCACATTTAATGTTCCAGCCTTCCACTAGAGCCGGCCATGGTGGAGCCCAATGGCTGTCTGGTGATATACATAGTTCTGGTACAGTAGAGAGGTTCCTAAACCCTGGAAGGGACAACCGCCAACGCGTTAACGTATAAGGCGGGTGAGAAAGAAAACTTTATTTATTTTGAGTGATTTTTGGTCTCTGCCGCTGGAACCGATTCAGGCGACAGATGCCACCTGTTTCAGGCTCAGCAAGCAAACGCCTTGAGACTTCGGTCGTTCTCCGCGAGGCAGAGAGCTTCCGTGCCAGTGATAGGCGTAGGCCTAATAGCGGGAAACAGCGCGGTCGGCGAGCGAGGTGGGAAGAAAGTATAGCTTAAAAGGCGATCTGTTTCACGCGTAAATCCGTATAGCTTAAAAGGCGATCTGTTTCACGCGTAAATCCGTATAGCTTAAAAGGCGATCTGTTTCACGCGTAAATCCGTATAGCTTAAAAGGCGATCTGTTTCACGCGTAAATCCGTATAGCTTAAAAGGCGATCTGTTTCACGCGTAAATCCGTATAGCTTAAAAGGCGATCTGTTTCACGCGTAAATCCGTAAAGCTTAAAAGGCGATCTGTTTCACGCGTAAATCCGTATAGCTTAAAAGGCGATCTGTTTCACGCGTAAATCCGTATAGCTTAAAAGGCGATCTGTTTCACGCGTAAATCCGTATAGCTTAAAAGGCGATCTGTTTCACGCGTAAATCCGTATAGCTTAAAAGGCGATCTGTTTCACGCGTAAATCCGTATAGCTTAAAAGGCGATCTGTTTCACGCGTAAATCCGTTTCCTCTCTCCATAGAAGGGAGGCCTATCGCCTATAAATAGTCGGTGAAGTATCTAGGCGTTCGGCTCGACTGGTGTCTTTGTTTCAACGTCACGCGGGTGACGGAAACCCTTGATAAGGCTGGAGGAGTCCGAGCCAAGCTTTACCCATTTCTCTCGTGCCGCAGGTGCCTGGCACTGCGCACGAAAGTCACCATCTGTCTTTTGTTTCTCAGGCCTGTATTGAACTGTGCGGCTTCCGCGTGGTGGTCCCTTTTGTCCACCACCAACAGGTGTAGACTGGAAAGATTACCATCGAAAACTGCCCGTTCCTTGTCGGGATCTCATTGGTTTGTAAGGAATGATGTAATTCGAGGAGGTCTTTGAGTTCCTACCTTGTCAGCCTTTGTCCGGTAATTAGATGTAACCTTTTTTGCTGCAGCTGCAACCTCCTCCTTACCGCAGGACCTACAGCACCACGCAACCACCTCTCCCAGTCCGGGTGAAATGCCCTCGGGCGATTCTCGATGACCCGCCTTAAAGGCATCAGTATGCGACGGTCGGCATTGGCGAGTGCGTGCTCCGCTATAGCAGACTTTTCCGGCTGCCTCAAACGACGGTAGCGGCTGTGTTCATCAACGCGGGCATGGACACTGCGTTTTGTAGTTCCGATGTACAACTGGCCGCACGAGCAAGGAACTCCATACAATGAAAGCGGGTCTCTGACGTTCTTCATTGGTCTCAGAAACTGCTGGACTGTCTTGGTCAGCTTGAAGATTGGTCTCAAACCGAGCCGGCTCAGCAACCTGCCATTACGCCATTACGATCAGTCACCCCATGGACATAGGGCAACACAGCGAAGCCAACATTCTCCTGAGACACCGACTCCACCGGCGTGGCTGTTCTTATCGGCCGGACTGTACGTCTCACCTCCCCGACGAATATCCGTTGGCCTGCAGCGCTTGCTCCAGATATCGCAGCTCCTCGTTGTGATCCCGGGGTTCACAGATCATGGCCACCACAGGACTGAGCGGACTACCCATAGCATCACCATCGATCATTTCACGGAAATCACCGTTGTACTGGAAGTAGGTGAGGACTTGACGGAATAGAGCTGTCACGTCCGCTGGGAATAAGTCTGCGAAGAGGCCAAGGACTTCCTGTACAGGCACCACCGTTAGCAACGAGACGACGTCGAAGCTCACCATCATATCACCAGACTACAGTATTAATCTGATGATCATTTCGAAGAAATTCGAGGAATCCCGATACAAGCTAGGATACCTCGTACGTCCTAGCATACATCGTTTGAGAACTAAGCGATGTCTCGAACGTTAGGTTAAAACTGTTGAAAAATAACCACTAAAAAAACACGCGCGCGAGCAATCTCAAACAATTGTATACCATATTAATGTAAAATCAAAATTTTTTATCTTACCTGAGAAATATTTTGTGCATCGAGAAGTATGCTCATCGTCATCCATATTGATATGTTGTTGTCATTATGTAGTACAAAGCTCTTTGTATAAATGAAGAAATGAAAGACCTCTAACGAAGAAAAATAATTTAAAAACTCAGTCACACAGACACGTGTGTGTGCGCGCGCGCGCACGCACACATAAATACGTAAAGTAAGAAAAAAATATAAATCCATGAAATATGGCAAATAAAATTCTTGGTTTTGTTGTCCATGACGTGTCCGTTGATTAACTAATTATAAGTATAATACTACTGACTCAGAACACTTAAGTGTTTTATTGGTTAGTATCTAAAGTACTGACAAAAGGCCGAAACGCTAGACACTCTTGAACAACTAGAAATATATAAACACACAAAAACACATAACAACGACATCCTAAACGAACAGACACAATTCAAATCACACATACTATTTGAACATATCACACCGCGTACACATAACATCGATCTTTCGAACGACGGCGACGGCACCAAGAACAAGACTGGATGGCAGCATCTGACGAATCTTATAATAAGCGAAAACTGGTTCGGGCTACAAGGTAAAAGTTTTACATGTTTACCAATACAAAAATTAGTGTTTCCAGTCAACAATATTATACTTATAATTAGCTAATATTTAATTTAAAAATACAAAATTTAATAATCGATGATAATTAAATTTAAATTTAATTTATTAATACTAACAAACTTGTATTAATTATTTATAATTAGTTAATTAAACATTTTATAATTGTAACTAATTAATTAATTACTAAATATTTAAAATTAGTTAGATTTCACATTCCTGTGGAAACGCTTATTTCACAGGAATGTTGACATACTTATAGACAATTATTTTTCATAATAATTATGTGTAGACTGGAATTCTCTGTGCTTCACGTTACAAGTCTATGTCGTGATCAAGACCAACGCCCATACAAAATAATCGATTTTAACACGAGCCGTGTATTGTCCACTTGTGGCACTGATTGGCAGGAATTGAAACCGGATCCCTGATATTTAGTCTGTTACTTGCAATAAGTATCTAAACTTTGCGATATGGTGTCCTTGTTCTGACAATCTCTATGTAAACACTTTTACTTATCACTGATATGGCGTGACATTAATATTCTGAATTTGGTACGAGTAAGTATTCTTGTTGTTCATTGGTTTACTCGCGCTTGTGAGTTAGGTTAGTAAATTCGGAACATAAAGTGTGTTGTGGGTAGTTGCTATACACAGTCTGTAATGAGGTCAATTTTGTTATTGTCCTTCAATGACACAAGACTACACTTTATCGATTTATATTTTTACTGGCTTTACATTCTCGTGTCTTAATTGTTGTTGGTGTTCTGTCAACCGAACCGCCTCCTACCTACGTCCAATAAATTTACTGGATCATGTTTTTTCCTGTGTTACTTTTGGCAATTAGCCAATACTTTTTTTAAAATAAAATACACACCTCTTTATATTCCATAAAAATTAAATGTATTCAAAGCACCGTACTGCCTAATTCATATGATAATATCGTGGCTTTCACTGAGAGAGAGAATCGTTAAATAAACTGCAAAGTGATTTCCATTAACGTAAGCGAGGTTAAGTTACAACGGACGACGGTGACTGTGAAATTTACACCCTGAATTAATATCAAGTCGATTCGGTATTTTGTATTAAGACGAAACGAATAACAAGTAATTTACTTTTTAATGCATTTATAAAATGCGCAATAACATACATTATTGCTGCCAGAAACGCATTATTGCCCGTTCTCGGACCTGCAATAAAGATGATAATTGCGTTTTGTAGGTGCTGCCGTCATGCTGAGTGTGATTCTTTCCTCGAACACAAACACACACACATGTGTAAGTTAATTGTTTGAATTTGCAATCCAGTTTTTGGTATATGTCTTAGTTATTATTACTTGCATGTAATATTTAACTTGTTACTTTCTCTTAATTCAGATTTTTTAACTTCTTCTTCTTCTTCTTCTTCTTCTTCTTCTTCTTCTTCTTCTTCTTCTTCTTCTTCTTCTTCTTCTTCTTCTTCCTCTTCCTCTTCCTCTTCCTCTTCCTCTTCCTCTTCCTCTTCCTCTTCCTCTTCCTCTTCCTCTTCCTCTTCCTCTCCTCCTCCTCCTCCTCCTCCTCCTCCTCCTCCTCCTCCTCCTCCTCCTCCTCCTCCTCCTCCTCCTCCTCCTCCTCCTACTCCTTCTCCTCTTTCTTCTTCTTCTTCTTCTTCTTTTTCTTCTTCTTCTTCTTCTAATCCTCTTCTACTGCAACATGTAGAGGTTGAGCAAAGGTCTCACCTCTGGTCTATGCATGGTCAGGGCAGGGGCTTCATTCCATTCCACTCCCAGCCCTACAGAGAGCACTTCACATTGTTATCACAAGTCACTCTTCTCCGGTCACTGGGTCTTCTCCCAGCAATGCTTGCCTCACACAGTTGTTTTGGAAGTTTATCCCCTTCCATCCTCTAAAAGTGTCCAAACCAGTGAAACTGTGCTTTCCTGATTTGATCTTTCAAAAGTACTGTCTTAAGACTCACTCTTATAGCAGCGTTCCTGACTCGAACTCTTCTTGTCTTTCCTTCAACCTTCCTGAGGTATCTCATCTCCATAGCTTGCGGAGAGTTTAGATGCCTCTCAGTTACAGCCCATTAATTAGGAACTGGAAAATACGTGATTCTGAAAATGGTCATCTTAACTTTCTTCGAAATTTCTGCCTTACCAATGAACTTAGTCTTTAGTGCATGGAAAAGTCTCGAGCCACCGCTTATTCTTGAATTAATTTTCACATTGATTTTACCACCTGAGCTGATTATAGAGCCCAAATATTTGAACTCTTGGACTTATTGCAGTTGCTTCCCTTTGATGGTAATCCGGTGTTGAACTGGCTCTCTGGCAAAAATCATTGTCTTCGTCTTTGCCAAACTTACTTTCAGTCCTCTTCTTTCCAGCCCCATCCACCCGAACGTCAAGGTTCCTTTGGAGTCCCTCCTCCGTACCGGATTGTTAATTTAATTAATTCAATAAGCGAGGTTAAGTTACAGCGACAGCGACTGTGAGATTTACACCATGAATTAACATCAAGTCGATTCGGTATTTTGTTTTAAGACGAAACGATAACAAGTAATTTACTTTTTAATGCATTTAAAAATACGCAATAACAAATGTTATTGCTGCCAGAAACGCATTATTGCCCCCTGTTCTCGGACCAGCAATAAAGATGATAACTGCGTTTAGTAGGTGCTGCGGTCATGCTGAGTGTGATTCCTTTTACGAAAACACACACACACACACAAAACACCTGTGTGAGGTAATCGTTTGAATTTGCAATCCAGAATTGGTATATTTGGTAGTCATTATTACTTGCATGCAATATTAAACTTGTTACTTTCTCTTAATCTAAATTTGTTCATTTCTCTTGTTACAAATCCACTGGCATTTTGTTTGTTCCAAAATGGTTAGAAATAATAATAATAATAATAATAATAATAAATAATCCAAATACTCGATTAAAGTTGCGGCGATAAATCAGTGTGCGAGAATTATCGTGGCATTACACTTTTTAAGTACCGTATATACAAAGTGCTAGCACAGAATATTAGCCTGGAGATTAGAGCCACTTGTAGGGAACATTGTAGAGAAATAGCAGTGTGGTTTCAGGAAGAAGAGAGCCACCAATGACCAAGTCTTCCTGATACGAGAAATGTTGGAAAAGTGCCATGAATACCGAATTGAGCTGCATAATTTGTTTGTAGATTACAAACAAGCATATGATTGCCTGAAAAGACAAAGTATAGTAGAGATAATGGAAGCTGGTGAGCCTGATAAAAATGACACTGGAAGGAAAACGGAGCAAGGTGCAATTCGAAAGAGAGCTTACAGAAGAATTTGATGTTCAAAGGGGGCTTAGACACGGAGATGTGCTATCTACAATTCTGTTTAACTTGGCTCTCGAAAAGCGGTAAGGCAAATACCTATAAACGTAGGGAGCACGATATTTAACAGAATTCTGCAGTGTCTAACGTATGCTGATGACACAGTACTTATCTCAAGAAGCCAACAAGGCTTGAGTGTAGAAGAGGCCGCAAACGAATTTAGACCTAAAAGTAGACACACAAAAGACGAAATATATTGCAACAGTACGTCAGCGTACGTTACTGTGCATTGTCGCAGTTACTTAAAAAAACTGTAAAATTAGAATAAATAATTAATATCGTCAATATGAAAAAAATTGCGTATTGAAAGCTGTTGTTGGAAGGCGGCGACGCGACGGTAAATTCTCCGCAGCGGAAAAATCCGCCCTGTGTGTAACCGGCCTAAGTAACCAGCGAAGGGGAACACCGAATTTGCAGGACGGTACTGGCATATCACGCCACACTCAACCTAAGACTGTGTACACTGTAAGTGATATGTGTGTGTGTGTGAGCCAGTAGAAACCGCCATAGCGTTACCCCTGAATAAATGTGAATTAAATAAGTAATTTATTTAAATTTTGGTAAGTGCGCGTAAGATATGACAAAACAAATTACGCCACGTTATTAATAATATAAAAACGCGCACATGTGCAAAATCTAGTGCGAAACTAATAATACATATTAATGCAGTGTAAATAAAAGTGAATAGAACTAAGAACAATTAAAGTATAGAAAAACTGTTAACATACAATTTTATATAAAAAAATTACCGATCGTATGAACATCGAGTAATAAACAAAAGACTTCGCATGTTGCGAATAAAATTATAATAAGTACGAAAAATAACCGAATCTGTAAAGGGAGGCTGGACAAACTATAACAATATAAATCGTGTACAGAATGGTTGAAACATTATTTTTGCGCCCGACAGTATAAATAAGCGAGTAGCACCACACTCGATCTTCATTCATTGGAACACATCTCCAGCCGAAGTCTATGCCCGACGGTGGAGCATCCAAGGTCGATATATCCCAGCAGTACCTTACGAGTCATCTGAATGCTGAGTGGACCAGGAGGACCGGACGACGGACTCCAGGAGGATCAGACGACAACGGAGGATCGACACAGGACACAGGACTCAGGATCATGACGAGGAATCACTGAGTATCACCGCACAGAAATAAGGTGACATAAAACCATTTTTACTCGTCAACCAACGAGTCATAAAAGACATTAAAAACAAAAGAGTAAAGAGACAATGATAAACTTTAATAGTGTAAATAATAATTGTAAAATCTAATTGGTTAAATTGTAGTAATTTATAATGATATTTAACATTTACGAAATTATATTTGAAATTATAACGTAGCATAAATGTTTAAGTAATTCTAAAATTGATTGATATTTCATGAATACGATATTCGTATGTAATCACACAAAGCAAAGTAATAATTATATAAAAAAAATATGGAATTTAAAAAGAAATACAATCGAGCAAGTCGAAAGCACATTATATATTATAAAAATTTCTATTTATACATGTCAATTTATATCTTGTGTATTATATTTATGAATATTTGTGTAATTTTATTTGTATAATGACAATAATTTTGTGTATGTTGAGCACACTCAAAAGAAAAATATTATGCGAATAATAATGACGAAATTTTAATTCGTAATTTTTGAAAATTTTATTTAATAAAATTTTGAATGATTTTTACAAAGTCGATATGATATAAGAAGTGTTATTATTATTTTAAAAACACACCATACACCTTTTCTCGTTATAATATATTAACAGGGAGTAAAATGCAAGAGAGAAGAACACCCTCTGTTAATTGGAGGACATAAATTTTAAATGTTGAACAATTTAAATTCCTGGGCTCACTAGCTACTGAGGACAACATTATGGCAGAAGAAATAAAACAAAGGATACCTGCTGGAAACAGATGTTACTTCTCCCTACAAGGAATATTTAAGTAAAAAAAACATAAGCAGAGCAACCAAAATTTGTCTCTATTTTTAAGCCAGTGGTCATGTATGGGTCCGAAATTGGACAATGACAGCGACAGAGGAAGAGTGGTTGCGCAGGTGGAAAAGCAAAGTTCTCAGGAGGATATTAGGTACAGTGAACGTTCGAGAAACATGAAGAATAAGGACGAATGCAAAAATCTCCAATTTTTGGAGAACGAGATATCGTCACTGACATGAAGAAAAGTAGAATCCGATGGGCAGGACATGCCCAGAGAATGTTATAGAAATCCACATTGGAGGAGTCGGCCCAGAAAACGATGGGTGGATCATGTTGAGGACGACCTGCCCAGGCACGTTGTAACAAGATGGAGACTGAGAGCAGAGGATTGAGACGCTGGAGGCGGATTGTCCAGGAGGCCAAGGCTCTCCAACAGCCAATTCAGACGACTTGTGCATCGTTGCTACCATTTAAACGGTAAATAAACACTAATAAATAATTGAAATTTTGTACTTACTGTTCTTCGACTAAAAACGTCTACACACAATGAAGCCAGTACTCACCTGTAAACAAATGTTCACGTAAATAATTTTACTCTCAGACTTATGGCAACGTAACAGTATGCTAAATGAGGTGTCTAAAAAACATTCAGGAAGAATGTTGTTTGTAGTACTTACAAATACTATAGTTTCTATATGTTACTTGTAACGAACTAAAGCAAAACTAGATGATTGTCACGATAAAAATAATATTAATTTAATAATAGTTATTGGTGCTTAAATCAATATTATTATTGTCCAGATAGACAAAATTATATATAGGACATAACTAAACGATGAATCGAAACAATTCCTTGTAGTAATGTGATTGAAGTCTGTTGTTGTTGCCGTGTACGATGTGGGTTGTATTCTATATGACTGCGTCAGTTGTGACGATTTAATAGGTTTAAATAGCACAAAATAAAAAAAAGAGGTAAAAATAATATGATCCTAAATGAAACTAATAATTTCTCTCCCTATGTATCCCAACCAGTAGAAACATGCATACGTGTAGATGAATTCCATAACAGAAAAATAAATTTAGCGAAAGTAATAAATAGAAAACTAAATAATGTTAAACAAATAAATACGTAAACCACCTCCTGTTTCATCAGCGAGTAATAAATTATAGAGAGACGTAATAAACCAGCAATTTAAAATAAGTAAAAATAATAATTAATTAATTAAGAACTATATATCGCGCCGGTAAATAACAACACGCGCGGACACGCACTTCGCTAAGCCAGCGATGCGCCCCAAAAGTTAGTTGTAACTCAGACTCCGCCGAGAACAGTATAGTTGAACATGTAGACAGTAACTACAATATTATAGAGAATGAAAGAATATGTCGTTCACTCTCTTAGTTTCTTTAAGATAATGCTTAGTAAAGCAGATAGCAATAATTATCAGTAATTTCAATATGTTTAACATCTTTGATGCGTTTTAAGTGTTTGTTTATGACATCTCTGCAGTTGATTTAATATCACATCAACGTGATAGAGATCACAGCATATGTAACAGTTTAACTATAAGGTAAAGGTGCGGTAAACCGAAGTAAGTGAGTTCAAGTGAAAGTTTCCCACGACCGCCAGCACCAGAATCAGATAAACTTTGCAAAAAGACAGAGACAACCACACCTTCCATTATTACACCTTCTTCAGACCTCCAGGATAGACCAGAGGCCGCATAGCCACCGTTTACTACAGACAACCCCGATTCGCCGAGCATGCTACATACAGGTGACACAGAAGTCAAACTTCTGTAGTTCAGAAATTACTTAATAAAAATATGAAAGACAATTGACACCAAAATAATATTAATATAATAATACAAAAACTGGCCGAATTAAATTACCATTGTAACTTTGTGATAATCAATATGATATATTTAGCTTTAATGACTATAACATCCTAATATTAATAAGTCCATTCTTCAAATGGCAGCAAAAGTAAATTGTTTAACTTTAATATAAAGAAAGGATATATCTCGGATCCGAGGGTATGAATTACCAAAGTTTTATAAATAATTAACCAAGTTGATTAATGAATACTTTATGTAGTTATTATTTTTTTATATATAGTTAACTAATCAGTTGAACGAAATAGAGTAAACGAAAAGTAGGTTAAGTATATATATATATATATATATATATATATATATATATATATATATATATATGTTTTAACAATACAATTCACAAGCCTAATTGATTTTTTAATAATAAGACAGTAACTCATTTTCTGTTATGCTAATTACCAGGTATGTAAATAAAGAGATGTCATGAACGTAAATATGCGTGGATGAATTTGGCAACACGAATCTAATATTCCTTAATTCACAGGTTCCAATTAAGTGTTTTGTTACGTTGTATTTTAATTAAATATATAACATTTTGTGAATATTATGGCAGCCTGTTTAATTGACCGACGCCAATTAACCAAGCTTCCGAGGTTATAAGGGCGATAGTATAAAGCAGTTATAAAAGATAGTATACAGCCGTTATACAGTATCGCTCACTCAGATCGTCGTATAGTACAGTGGAAACAGAATAACTAACACCAGTGAAGTATTTAATTACAAACTTTAATTAGATACAAAACAACGGTTAGTAATCAACAAAGGCGCCCTCATACAATATTATTATTAATCCGGCTGTACAATGTTTACGCACCTTTTGGAACCAAAAATTACAGAATTCATTGAATTTTCATCTTCCACTGCTGCTTGTCCATCCAACGATCTTCTTCAACTTCTCGTTCCGTCAATATAGTCTGAGTTTCTTCTATTAAAGTGATAGATGCTCTTCCTCTTTTCCTTCTTCCTGGTGGCGTCCATTCCATAACTCTCCATGGCAACCTTTCCTGTGTCATTCTTTTCGTGTGTCCATACCATTGTAATTTTTTTGTTTGGATAAAATCAACAATTGAATTTTTCACATTCATTTCTATCCTTAACGATTTATAATTTTTTCACGTCTGGATACTCTTGCCGAACGTCTCCAAAAGTCCATCTCTGTTGTCATTAACTTTGTTCTTGTGTGTTTATTGGTAGTCCAAACTTCTTAGCCGTAAGTCATGATACTTCTAAAAATGGTTTTAAATATTTTGATTTTAGTCTCTGCTGTAATTTGCTTATCCCACAGGTTTCCATTTAATGTAGATAAAGCCAACTTTCCCAAATTAATTATTGATTGTATTTCTTTGTCTAAACACTACTAAAACAGAATATCTGAAAATAGGAGACTTGCAAGAAGAAGACCCAGATCTGCAAATCGATAGAATCGGGAAATGAAGCGAATTCAAATATTTGGGAAGCATTATTTCAAAAGATGGAACAACAAAAACGACATCAAAAATAGGATACAACAGGGAAAAAAGCTGTTCGTTTGCTAAACTCGTTACTTTGGTCGAACAAAATGAAACTTCAAACTAAACTGACAATCTACACAACTACTGTGAAACCCATTTTAACTTATGGCTACGAATGGTGGCAACTTTCAGATAAAGAGAAAAATATGGTAGAAACTGTGGAAATGGACTTCTTAAGAAGAGCGGGTAATATTTCTGGAATGCAACGTGTTAGAAACGAAGATATAAGAAGGAAAACAGGGCGCGTATTTACAATAGCAGAAAGAATAGAATCGAGAGAGTTGTTATGATATTTATGGTCATGTAGTGAGGATGGAGGAGATGGGATGGCCAAAGAGAAAGCATTGACTTACACACCACAAAACAGGAGAAGAAAGGGAAGACTGACAACACAATGGAGAACAGGGATTAGGAAAAGCATGAGAGATCGGGCTATTGAAGATGATGACTGGAAGGATAGGGAGAAATGGCGATCGAAATGCGGGATGCGGCATAGACTGTAGGACCCCCGCTAATAAAAAAAAATGTATTTTTCTTGCTTCCCACTGGCCGTAATTTGCACCCCTAAGTACTTGTATTACTCTTATACAATAACTGATGTTAACTTTGTCCGACACACAACAATAAATGTCACCGTATTACAGTTTTACACTAATTAACACAAAAATCACTTTCCACTAAAATATAACAATAACTTCAAACCGAATTTGTAATATCTTCTTGTAATAGTGCCAGGTCTTAACTGAACTTGGCCGCTTCGAAATCCAGTATGTGCACCTTCACCGCCTAGCAGCGTAGTGACACACCGGGCCTCCGTGTCAGCTGTAGTATAGTCAAGAAACGTATGGGAAGGGAAAGGAAAACATCTCGGATTATCAACACCGTTACGTAATTCTGCCGCGCAGAATGATCCTCCAAGTGTGTTAAACTAGTATTTGAAAATAACAGGTACGAACGAAACCGTTTCAAAAAAATAACACGTACAAATACCTGTTAATACATACCTGTTATACATATACCTGTATTATAAAATTTGTTACATAACAGTGCTACTTTACACTGTGACTTTATTAAGCTGTTATTGTTTAAAGAAACTAAGACACAAGAGAATGTACAGGCCGATCTCCCTTTGGGAATACTAATTTATGTTTTCAATAGGAGTAAACAAACTGACATAAATTTAATATTAAATTATTGATTCCATTTTAGTTACACAAATCAATTGCGAAACTTAGGCAATTAAATTTAGAGTGCACGTAATAGCACAAAAAAAAATTAAAAAAAAAAATTACGTGTGATGTGCAGAGAAGTTAAGATCATCTCTAACACCACATCAACAAAAAGTACTAGTATAGCCTATTAGCCATTCTGTAGGTTATAACTCAATATAATTCGCTTTTTCAAAATTTACCAAGTTGGTGACTAGTATAATATATAATTTGTTATTATAATTTGTATTATATATGTGCATAACACACGAGAATAAATGTTACATCAGTATGAATTTTTACATTTATTAAAAACAGCTTCGTCTCTTTGGCATTGACATGTGAATTGTCTTGAATATCTTGGAACATTGATGATACTCTGAACCTTGCTGTTTTGCTTCGTTTCGTACTTGTATAGCAATCGGCACATGCTCAGAATGACGTATTCAGTACCAAAAAGTGCCTTTGTACTCGTGTACTCGTAATACTCGTAATATTCGTTGTACTCGTTTACTTGTTTATTCGTTAGGTGCGTGGGGGGGGGGGTCCCTCGACTCGAAACCGCGAGGCCGCGAGTAATCGGAACGGGTATTTCGACTTTTCAGTTATCGTTCAGTTACCGTTACATCGGAACAGGTATTTCAACTTTCCAGTCACTGTTATATCCGTTCCACAAAAATATCGTTCCAAAATACCTGTTATAGGTATATCGGTCCACGTGTACTCCAACCAGCTTCGTGAGTTACTGAGTGTTAAGTGTCATATAAATACACTTTTGTTACTTTTCAGCTCAACGTATCGATATTTTAAGCAATATTGTTTTTGAATTTTTGGGTTTGTGTACCTTCAGGATAAAGTTTATAAGAGCCCGAACAGAGACGAGTAGAAGTCAAAGCAAATGGACGGTTGAAAGAGGGAAGTATGGATTAGAGGAAGTGAAGAATTTTAGATTTTTATAAATAATCGTAAGTGAACAAAATGAAGGGAGATTAAATTATACAGAGTATTCAATTAGCGTGTGAGTGTGTGTGTGTGTGTGTGTGTGTGTGTGTGTGTGTATAGCGTATGTAATAGCGTATATTACACCCAAAAACAGGAGAGAGAAGAGAATTATCATATCCATTAAAATGAAGCTAATTAAAGAAGTGGTCCATGTTAGCATACGCAGCGGAAATAATGTGTCTCACCGAAGAAGAATATAAAAGATTGAGGATATTGGAGAGAAGAGTATAAAATGTGTATGGCGGATAAAATGGAGCTACACAGAAAATACAAAAATAAGGGGGTTGAGAATAAATTAGAAGGACAGGAGTTTGAGAGTATAAGAGAACGCCAGCGGACAAGGTAGTGTAAGCATGTATGCAGGAAAGAAAAAGACTAAGTGGGGTTAATAAAAATCAGGATCAATTTAAAATGGAAATCAGGGTCAAACGGACATAGGTGTAATGGAAGATCGTTTATGTGTACATCGTTTATGGAATTCGAATACAAAATAAAGGAGATATTAGACGTCTTTTGTAACAAAACAAGCCAAACAATAATTATAATGAAAGCAAGGCAATATAGAAGGATTCTAGATCGCAAAATAAATCTTTATATATGACTGTAACTGAATATTATACTCGATAAGATTGCACAATATCGGCAATAATGGTTGTGGTATCTTAACCGAATTGCGCATCCCCAAACGACTTATTGAATTATAAGTCGAAAGGACAGGGGGATGTGGGACATCCGAAGAAGCGTTGGAGTGACCAGCTATAGTCTGTCTGCTTTGAACCGGAACAAATCATATTTAGTTAATCTTTCCTGAAAATGATTATGACAATTGTTATAAAAATAAGGCAATATGTTCTTATAAAAGAAATATCATATCTCCGTTACTTTTTATTCGAATTCAATAAACAATGTACCATTGGATTATGAATAAGAAGCCTGATGTTTTAAATATTAAGAAAATTTGTTTAAATATTGATTTTTGTGAGATTTTGAATTAAAAATTTTCAATCCGGTGCTATTTAAAAAATTTTTCAATTAATATTTTGGTTTATTTTGTTTTTGTAGGTAGTAATAAATATACTGTATACACCAGATTTCAATTGCACATCACATCCCTTTCAGCAGTAATTAATTTTTTTAAACAAAAACGCAGATGGATCTACAGGAAGAAAACGAATCATTTTTGACATATGTTTACCGTGCACGATTCCTTCACTTCAATGAGTTGAATCATTTCGCGAAGGTTGGTGTCTTCTTTCCGTGTACATCCTGTTTCCACCAGGGTGTACTAAGGAAAAGTAAGGAGCAGAGATGGACTTTTGGGGACGTTCTACAAGAGTATCCAGACGTGAGAAAATTAGAAATGAAGTCATTAAGGATAGAATGAATGTGAAAAATTCAGTTGTTGATTTTGTCCGAACAAAAAAATTACAATGGTATGGACACACGAAAAGAATGGCACATGAAAGATTGCCAAGGGGAAGGAAAAGAGGAAGACCACCGATCATCTGGATAGAAGAAATTCAGACTATATTGAGGGAACGAGAAATTGAAGATCTTTGGGTGGACAAGCAGCAGTGGCAGATACTCATTCAATCACTTCTGTAATCTTTGGTTCCGGAAAATGTGTAAACATTGTAAAACCGGAATAAATACACAAAAATATAATCGGGGAACAGAAAATTAATCAACTATGGCTACCAGTCTTACGTTAACTACAAAACATAGAGATTAGTTTTCTAATATTTTATAAATGTTTTCAAGTAAAGTGTGTGATAATTGTGAAGAACTACTGTGACGACAAATTTTTTTTTTGGTATGATATCGACATAAACCTGTTTCATTTTCCTTATATTATACTTATATTTACTATCGACAAGTTGGTCAGTATCATTAAAGCAATTGTATTGTACTTACTTCATGTTTACTTGAAATTTTCTAGATACCATTTAGGTGAAACGTAGCCTATGTGAATAACGTAAGAAACAGAAAAGCTCAAAACGTTTTTAAGCCGGCAGAAAGTTTTCACTGTGACGTGCTGTGAAATCAGATTTTGCCGAGAAAGCGTCAACACCGTTACCAGGGAGGACAGAGAGAGAGAGAGAGCAACCGTAATATTTCGGGATTATCCACGTATGCAGTTGAAAGCCCCTGTCGCGTCGCCTCGCCTCGTAGCAGTGAGCATCTGTCCCGTCTCGAACGTGTATCGACTTCACTGGTATGATTTCTGTCTTTATGCTGCTTATGACTGCGTGCGTTTCATATCAAAATACAGAACTAAGTTGATGGCTGTACTTTTTGGTGGACTGATTTAAAAAATCAATTTACGATAAGTTGCCTAACAATAGTATGAAAAAACGTGTAATGTAACAGATATTTTAATTCTTAGATTGCGGAATAAAGAAGGATATGTAATGGCCACATATCAAGAATAGATGACACAAAAAGGCAAGAGATAGTAAACCAAACACCAAGAGGAGCATTGGTCGGCCAAGGAAGAGGTGGAGTGACACCATGTTGGACCGTTGTTATAGAACAGGACAGAGTTCTAACAAAGAAGAAGAAGAAGAAGAAGAAGAAGAAGAAGAAGAAGAAGAAGACTTAAAAATATATATCTAAGTCTCTTATTTTTCTATGTAAATGTCGCGCGTCGCGTTACTAACTGAATAACTTGGTCCCCGCAATAACTATACTTCAATTTTTAACAGAAATGAAACGAAGTTGATATCCATTTCCCTCGTGTTTCTAGCATTAATACTTTAGACTTTTTCACTTTGAGAGTAATTGTCTGCCGCTCTTGTGTCACTATTTCGCGTCTAGTTTCTTTGTTCTATCACGTCTCGTTTCTCCAACAAACTGTCTTGAGCGTACTCATTTCTACAGCTCAGGACATTATCGGTTTGTTCCATTAGTGTCAACCTGCATGTTAGCTCAGTAAGCTAGCACTGGTCAGACAATTATCACCTTGTATACCTTCACGTATGAGGTATTTATTTTTCCAGATTATATCCCTTGAATACCCAGAAGTACGAGATCCTCTCGTTTCCTGTCTTCTTGCTTCTTCGTAAATATCATCATCTTCACGGATTGAACCAAGAATTGTTTGTTCCTGTCTCAAATAGGAAAAAATTAGAACTGGTCACTCCAGCGCTTCCTCGGACGTCCCACAAATCTCCGTCCCCTCGGCTTGTAGTTCCAGAATTGTTTGAGGATGTGGCAGTCATCCATTCGGGAAAGATGTTTCCACCAATTCAGCCGATACTGGGGGATACTGTCGAGTATACTCATAATATTCAATTCCTGCCCTATATCTGTGTTTCTTCTATGATCATGGAGAGTATACCCTGCCACGTGCCTTTGATATCTCATTTCAGCCACTTGGATGCGACTGGCGTGACCTTTCGTTAAAGTCCAATTCTCAGACCCATAAAGAAGTGTGGGAAGATCCATCGCCTTGTAGAATTTTAGGCGTGTTCCTTTATTTGCTGGCTTAAGGGTTCGCCTAATGGTCCCGCACATAAGGTGAACTTACGCAACTTATTCACAACGTCGTTACATGCATTATAAGACAAATAAATACAAATAAGTATACATTCCAAATAAAGAAAAACATCTTGAGGTAAAGTCATTATAAATATTAAATAAAATATAGTACAAATTGTTAAACGTTTGTAAATGGCATACAGCTTTTTGTCTAACTTAATTACAAGTAATCCAACATGTTTTCAGTATAATGCAAGATATGTAAATGTATGATGATAGACTAGTATTAAAAAGATTTAATGATTGACGGAAATGATAAACTATCTACTATAAAGAAAAACACGTGTGCATACAAATAAAAATAAAGGAAATTTAAATTATTGTGTGGCTTAACGGGGGATATTGTAAAATCCACTTGTTCATTAGTGATGTTTTTCTGTTGTTTTTCTGCTTTTTTAATTTCTATTACTTCTAAAAGATTTAAAACTTTCTCTTTTGCTGCTTCGGTGTAGTAATTTTACATTTGTTATTAGCTATTGATTTGTCGTGTTCAATTATGCGATTTTTAGGGAACGACCTGTTTGGCCGAGGTAGGTTGGTATTGCAGTCCTTACAATGGATCTGTTATGCCCCACTATTGTCCAGGACTTTAGATGGTTCTTTGTTGTTTACTAACAGAGTCTGTAAATTACTTTTGTTAGCTGAGATTGGGGTTACCGCGTACTTCTTTTGCAGTCACACATACTATTCCGAAGGTCACACATAAGATAACCAATAGATTTAAAAAGAAGTACGGGGTACATAACTTACCCTTACATAACTGATGATAATATATAAAGTTTTGTGTAAACACAGCTTATAAGCTTTTTGAAGGCTTATCAACCTTTCCCCTTTCGTTTGTTTCCTCTTTTCCGGTACTAAGAAGATATATTCAAATCAGCCTTTACTCTTCACTCAGCTTCTGATCTCCCACCCGCTAATCTTTTACTTGCCTTAAAAGTTTCATTTCGGCTGCTTGTATTGGCTGCTTTTCTTTCCGTGTTATCATCCCTTTGTCACTTCTGGTAGGAACGGATATTGTCACTACTGGTAGGAACGGATATTGCCACTACTGGTAGGAACGGATGTTGCCATTACTGGTAGGAACGGATGTTGCCACTACTGGTAGGAACGGATATTGTCACTACTGGTAGGAACGGATATTGCCACTACTGGTAGGAACGGATATTGCCACTACTGGTAGGAACGGATATTGCCATTACTTTAAGAAATTTCAGTTTTGTATCCGGTCTTGTTTTATTCTTGAGTTTCATATTTATTTTTGTTGTTATCATCCAGATGCTGTAGTTATGGATATGTCTACCCTGCTGAAGAGGCTATGGATGCTTCCCTAAGATATGTCTGGAGTTTATCGTTTATGGAGAATACCTGTAGCTCTTCTCTAGTATCCTCATTGCGCAAACTATCCTCTCTCGTGCAACCCATTGTTCTTCTCAGAAACTTCATTTCCGAAGTTTGAATCTGTTTTATTCTTCTTTGTAGGGACCCATGTTTCACATCCATATAGTAAAACAGGCACTGCCATTGTTTTATAAAACTTAAGCCTTGTCTCTTCCCTCTTCCCGTGTCTTTTTGCTCAACGTTCTATGTATGACGCGACACATCATCTGAAACATCCATATTTTTGTAGTGATATCTTGGCCTGTGTTGTTCCCAATACTGGTAGTGCACCCAGGTACTTGTTCCAAAACTGTTGGCTCAAGAACAACTTTTGATCTGACTGGAAAATTCTCCAAGAAGCCATTGTGCCACGTTATACCGCTGAGCTTCAAAAACGTGACACACAAAATACACTAGAACTAATTAAAATACTACTACTACTAATATCTCCTTACTCACTACAAAATGTACCTAAAACAGCCATAATATCTACATAAATATCAAAGGGAGCGGTGTGAACGCATTGAATAAATCTTAATACCACCAATCAGTGAGCAGAGAGGGCCACAGCCCGTTTATTTGAATCCAAAATGAGCCTCGAAATGTTTGCCTTCATAAATCAGTCAGTGAAAAATTAATAAGTGAATTAATTATAACTTGATTAATTTAAATACCAAAAGATTATATTACTGATCAAATAGTTTACTGAAATTTAACAGTTGCGTAAGTTAAAAGCAGGGTTAATCGGCTAACAAGAACTAAATAATATCATAAATTAATGCCAGTTTACAGCAGGCAACATACAACATGCACGCTATGAATCGTTCATGCAAGTACACCACAAACCACTTGCACCACAAAGTACTTGAATTAAAAGATATTAGTTCACGTCACCAAAGGTGACACTTGATTTACTATTTCTTTTTATTCTTTTATTCGCACAGTAACTCCTGCAGAGTGTCACTAATCATTACAGTTTCTTGGCAGTCTGGAGTGCTCCGTTCGTGGCCTGCCGCAGCTCGTCGCGACGTCCGTGTGTTTTTTCAGTTCATCTCGTGGACTGATGTTGTGTCCATTCCGGAAGATCTTAAAAGGAAAATGCTGCAAACGGGTTGATATTCGGATTCCTTACTCCCGTAGGTCGAACCAAGCTATGAACTTGGCAATCGAGGCTTCCAGTTTAAAGGGAGCTGAACGGGAGGCTCCGCTCACGAGGCGGTTTGGTGTACGACTGACATGACCTAACCGAACCGACGGCTTCGTTGTAAAGGACACGAGGCGTAACGTCAGGGAACGCTGACCAATCAACGGATAATTCTCCGTCGCGCGCCTATTTAAACTTTATTTTATTTAAAACGGTATGGGCGGATGTTGCATTCGGCAAGAGTGCCGATTAACTGCAACACCATGATTTTTGTTTTCTGCTTAGATATTTTAAAATCATACTGTTTACAAATATGATTTAAACGATGTAAAGAATACTGCAACTCATCCTCCTCTGTTTCCTATATTAAGACTGCGTCGTCAGCATACAATAAATATGCTGGACGGATAGGCGTTTCGATATAGACTCTTTAGTACAATAGATGTAGGACGATCGAGAACGAGATAAAGAGATACTCTGTGAAAACGGAACTGGGAAAGTGTCTACTTCGTGAGGTGCAAAAGAGGAAGAAGAAGAAGAAGTTGTTATCATCTTCAAAATCGTAACTTACATAACAGCTTAGAAAATTAAAATCTGTCTCCTCTTCTAAATTCTATATTCAATTTATATTTTGGAACGCACAAGCAAGTTTTATCTGAAGTGGCTCACCACCATTTCGGGCCTGCACACCCGGGGCTTTGGTTGGCCCACAGAATTTTGAGGACAGGAACCAAATAGATTTATGACCGGTGTCCTTACACTTTTGTCAGACTCTGTGTAAGCCGTTCGAACATTTATTCAATCAACAAACGCTGAAATATTTCTTCTCCTTCTTCTTCTTAACTACTTGGTTTGGGGTATAGCCCGTTCCGACTTCACAGAGTCTCTGAACATTTTTTCCAGTTTCTTACACGATATCTCGTCCCCACTGGCCTATATTCAAACGCTTGTTTGAATACGCCTGTCTACTATCCTTTCCACATGGGATTTCCAATTCTGTCTGTATTCTTTTATTCTCTCCAGAACCGATTGTAATTCAGGTCTTTCCTTATGGCACCGTTTGTAGATGATCTCTCAAACTACATCCCCTTAACTGCTCTCAGAAATTTAATTTCCGAAGCCTGTATTTTCAAAATATCTTTCTGTAGATATTTCGGGGGGGGGGAGCGAAATACTTTAGTAGTATTTTCCTAGACAATGTCTACACCGCGGTATTCATACGATATTACGCTCTAGACATAACACTCCGTCCGAAACAGGTAAGCTTTGAACTACAAACTTTTACTTATACCACGCGTTCTGTATACACATACGTAAATCTTGAGTGTAAAATTCTCAGATTACACAGAGAAAGCGTGAGCAAATCTCCGAGTTTATGGCTGCTGTTGTGAGAAGCGAATGAATTAAGTTGATTATTGCGCTGTCGCCCGAGTACAGTATTAAAAATATGAATAAAACATGAACGGGTGGTGGAGACTTGTACTACGAGACTTAGCATACGCTTAACTGTTGTGTGTGCTCGCTCGAGTTTTACTGGCGGAATCGAACGCATGGCCTTCTCGCTTCTGTAAAACATTTTGCCGCGGCGTTCAAAACCTTACAGCGCGCTCAGGCGGAAGAATTTTACACTACTAACGTAGCTTGGCTGTTTTTGTTTGGAAGCAGTAAAATTCTTATTTAATTTTATGTAATCGACAATAATTTAAAACTAGCTAGCTGGAATCGAATTTATAAACAGCGTTCAAGAGACGTAATAGCGTAAGGTTTTATATTTTACGTGACCGTGGGGACAAACGACACTCACGAAGCCATTGTCTCTTTGTTGTTTACTGTAAGCGTTGCAACCATCTGAGATGCAAGGCTGTGAACCTGATTTATGATAATGCACAACTAACGTTCACTCAGAACTACAGTTTATTATCAAGGGAGCGTCCATGTAAAGTGTACATCACTAATAATGATGAGTTTAATTAACCAATAAAAGAACATAAAAAATCGGCATGGAGAACCATACATGACTTCCATATTCTAATTAATTATAAAATTATTTTTAATATGTAGGCCTACACTCAGAACGAAACCAAATATATTAGCATGCTTTTTGTAAAAACGCTGAGAAAGATAATCAAAATACGAATTGTACATAGTTGTTAATATTTTAAAAATAAAAAATTAATTTGATTAAATTATCTTTTAATTAAACAACGCGAAATAAAGCGAATACCACCCAGCGTTTGTAATCTGTGCATTTCTGAAAACGAAAAATTATTTTGTTTACGTATCCGTGGTTATGATATTTTGTTTTCATGGAACGATATCAATTGTTAATATTTTATTGACTTTTTTAAGTTTTCGGTCCAATAAATGTATAACATCAATACAAAAAAATTACCCCCTCCCCCTCCAACTACCCTTTTCATTCACTTATAGATATTTCATCTACCTTCCTACAGTGGATTATTATGACCCTATTTTCAGAATACTTTATTTATCAAAATTAAGTACTTTACTCTTGTTAAAACGTAAAACGTTGCAGGTAAACTACTCCTTCCCCTTAACCGATCTTCACCAAAATCAATAGGTCTTGAGTCATCTACATCTCGGGTACATAGCAAAAAAATATTTGAATCTGTTTGATTTTGCGGCAGTTATCGTTCGCCGTAGAAAAAATTCCACACACACACACACACACACACACACACACACACACACACACACACACACACACACACACACACACACACACACACACACACACACACACACACACACACACACACACACACACACACACACACACACACACACACACACACATTTCGGAAAATGACTTTTCTTCAAGTTTTGAGGGTAGCGTAATCAGAATCTGGCCTTAAAATATTCCCAAGGCTTTCACGGCCGGTGTCAGATGTATGGTTCATGTTATCCGGGCTGTTTGGCCGTGGTCCATGGTTTATTAAAAAACCAAACGTTTCGGCAGCTCCAATGGCTGCTATCATCAGTGGAATAAAAATCCTGAACGTCGGGTGTTCACGCATAGGCCCGCAGTACTGTGGTATAGGCTGAAATACTGTGGGCCTATACGTGAACATCCGACTTCAGGATTTTTATTCCACTGATGATGGCACCCATTGGAGCTGCCGAAACGTTTGGTTTCGTAATAAACCATGGACCACGGCCAAACAGCCCGGATAACATGAACCATAGAATCTGCCCTTATCTCGAACACGATTTTTTCGCGATCACCAAACTTCCATTTCCTTACGAAACATGGAAGTAAAAATTGCCATGGCCAGTGACAATATTAGTTGCAGGAATGTCTCCTTGTGGAATACCGGACCCACGACACCGACATTAGAGTTGCGGGAACTAAGATCTCACTGCTCACGTAGAACTCAAAGTGGTAGGTCTTACGAGCGTTTATGAACGGTTTATTCCTAATGAGGCCACAAAATATCAGGTTAGTTCTTTATTAATCTGATAATGAGCTAAATCGATTCAAGTGCTTATGAATAGATACCAGAACAATGGCGTTTGGAATGCAGTGGCGTACCTAGGCCGGGGCGGATGTCTTTCTGACGCCCTCCCTTCGGTAACTCGGATGTTTATAATCCAATTTATGTTTAAGTAATATAGAGAAAAAACATTTTACCGTTATATATTTATTGTCTAGTCACTGTATTGATACATCTAGCTAGTAAACTTTAGAAGAAGTAACGTTTGAAATAAAAGTGCACTTTTATATTGTAAATAGAAAGTTTTAAGAAATAATAGAAGTAGTATTATTTCTAGATCGCATTAAATTTATTCCAATACTTTATA
Organism: Magicicada septendecula; assembly: GCA_034769895.1. Classification (NCBI taxonomy): domain Eukaryota; kingdom Metazoa; phylum Arthropoda; class Insecta; order Hemiptera; family Cicadidae; genus Magicicada; species Magicicada septendecula. Next base: position 141,875 of record JAWRYS010001319.1, on the reverse strand, counting down.
ATATAAAATAAACGTAGGGCCTATATACATTAAAACAAATTTGTCGTTCCTGCAAACATTACATGGCAATTTTTTTTTCAAGTTAGCAGTTTTAGTGCATAACACACACTATGTTACTTATCTGTACAGTTGTACGTGCAGTTGTCTTCGATGTCACTCACGGTTTTGTTCACTCACTCAATATGTGATGCACTTATTTGTGAATTCGGCTGTTCAAGAAACTTACCTGATTTCCGCACTCTGGATTAAATACTGTTTGGGAAAAATTTATATATATTATGACGATTCATAATAGCGTCCTATCAGAGCGTTATATGAAAGCTATAGACAGTAAGAGCGTAACGCAGTAAGGAAGAGAGAGAGCGTATAATTGCCGCCATCTCACTCTAACCACGTCACAGCTACAGTTGAATCAAGTCCAAACAGGTAATTTTACTCAAAGCGAATTATCAGTTCAACCTGCAATAACTTCAAAAGTTGTAAATATACGGCAATTCTGAAAACAGCATTGTATTCAGCAAGAAAAGCTTTATAAGTAGCCGCAAGCTCAGTTAATATAATTAACAAATAAAGAAGTTATACGGATGACGCACGCCAACAGGAATAACGAGAGAATTATGCTACGTAGGAACAAGGTGTTTTCACACACACATAGATAAAGACCTAAGCAACAATATTCTGTGGTCAGATCTTCGGAAACACATTTGCAAATACCTGTAATCAGTCGATTTGCAAATACAGGAAGTACGATTTTGACAAGAATTTCTCTGCCGTTTGGAACCTGTCACGGAGTGTTAGACCGACCTGTTCGAGATTGTCACAACTGGAAAAACGCATGATTTATTTATACAACCAATCAGCAACCCGTATTTAAAACAGACGCCAGCTCCAAGCGAGGGGTAGCATCACTCTTCGTTCAGTACTGAAACATACTAAACGTGTATAATTTGTATACAGAAATTTTTTAAATTACACAACAGTGCAAATTCAGTTATAAATCGAGAAGTAGTCCGCAGTGTAGATGAATTTACAACATTCAATAACACTAGCTGCGTAATATCACCATTAATTAATTAATTAGTTAATCAATTAATCCATCAGCCGTGAAGGACCTGTGCTACAGAAGGCTACAGCATCTGTAATTGCCAGGGCATCTTCCACAACATTGATCAACCCATTTTTCTGTACATCACCATCGAAAGGAGGACCTCTACAGATTCCTATCTTCGGCCAACGCATCAAAACAGTAAGAAACAAATTCATTGATCAATGATATAAGCGCTAAACAAGTAATAAAACAATAAACAATTTTAAAAAGACACTAAGAAAAGCACACATTGTATTTTAACTGTAAGATTAGCTTTAATTTAGTATAAGAGTGTTGAATGGAAAATAGTGTGTAGTATTGGACGTGCAAATTATTGTAGACCTGTTCTTTAGCACTGGTTTTGGAGATAGAAATTTCTTAATCAGACCAGATAAGAGCTAAAGGTCGTTTGAGCGTCTTAATCATTACTTTCCACACTCACTCAATAATTATAAGGTTAGGGTAGAATTAAGTCCTACCATTAACAAGTTAAAGTTTCAAAATCATTTATTAAACATTAAAAATAATAATCAAGTAAATCTTAAAGAGTTATTTGTAACGATTCCCCTCGAAACCCACAATCACTGAACGAATCCTGAGAAAGAGTGTCTCCATGCGCTGAGCTAAGCTGAAACCGTGTCATTTGTATCTGGGATTTGTTCTGGCGCCCAGGTAAAGTAAAATCACGGGTAAGTAACTTTATATATATATATATATATATATATATATATATATATATATATATATATATATATTGTAGCGTGACAGAAAATCCACCTTGTTATAATTTAAAAAATAATCAAGAATAGAATAAAAATAAAATGACTTAAAGGAAAATTACTATAAAAATTAATCAAGGACCACAGTAAATTGAAATCATAGGTTCGAAGAAATAAAGTGAATTAAAAACAACCATCCAATATATAATAAATTATAGGAAAATAGTGATAATCCAATGTACAGAGTAATTATACCCAGGTAGAATAGGAGCATGTAAGGAAATACCACGGATAAACAAACCTCCATTATAAAAGGATAACTATTGGAAAAAACAACCACATATTATAAAAATAGAAACCCCCAAAAAAGATGAAATGTCAATAAGAAGAGTACAATACAATAAAATAAGAATAAATGTAAAGTAGATGTAAGTAAAGTTTCTAGACATATGATTAACAGTGGACCAGTGTAATTTATTTTTATGATGAAAAGCAACTCATGATGATCCCATTTAAGTGATATTCTTTATCTTAAAAGACTAGATAAAATGACTAGAAATAAGATAAGAGAGTGCAGTAAATAGTGAAGTGAACAAGGGTAAATCCCTAAACTAAAACAAAAACAGCCAAAGACTGCATACAAATTAATTTTAATAAGCTATTTAAATAAAAAACAGATGTGTTTTGTTGATGTTAACAGTTCACTGAACTCAAGGCTTGAATGCTTGAGATTGAGTCTATTTTTTTATATAATATCCTTTATTGTGTTTTAATGATATCAATTAATAATAAACATTATTGTAATTAAGTAAGGGCAATTTAGTTAAGATTTTATAAGAATTGTATGTCAGAAAGGGTATTAGCAAGCTGAAATAATAATAAGCATTGTAATTGAACTAACATAAAATATAGGCCAAATGGTAAATATCACCAACATTATAATTAGTAAATAAGTTAATGAAATTAATTAAATTGATGAAAATTGTTTAATGTAAATCAATAACCGTGTATAATAACTGTAACAACACTTTGTGAAGGTATTGAAGGAATGTATAAAATATTATTAGAAAAAATGCAAGTGTAATAACACTGGAATCTAAGGAAAAGCCTAAATTGAAGATAATATTCAAATTAGCTAACCAAATCATAAAATTACTGAGAATTAAAGAAAACAAACCATCATAATTCAATCAATGATCTTGTTCAATGATAATTAGAATCTAACAGAAATTGTAAACCATTTAATGTGGCAGGAAGTAAAGTAGCTAAAGCCGACAACCAGATATACTGTAAATATGGCCTTTTAAGTTAAAAAATACTATAAAGTATATCATGTCTGGTATTAAATAATGCAGAATTAAATAAGGAAATTGATTATGTACTTAGAATTTAATAAGAATAAATAATAAGCAAAATGTAATTAATAATGTAGTGTAAAAGTCAATTATTTAGTTCAACATATAATTAAGGCTGAAGTATCAGCTGATTAAAACAATGTGAATTTAATATTAAATCAGCCAGGACCTTTTGTATGAAGAAGAAAGAGAGTTAGTTGATTGTTAAACGTTGAGATGAACACATCGGAACGATCTCACACAAATTAAAAAAGATAGAAGATATAATTTTGGATACGAACTAAACCTATAAAAAGAAAAAAGAGAAATTTAAAAATGAGTCATCAACACTGAGTTCAAATGAAATAAATCAAATCAGTCTATTTATGAAGATTGGAAGGCGTAACCCAGATATTAGAACAATATAAACGTTAATTCAGAATTTTATCGATACGAAATTTGCCATTGTAAAACCTTATGAACTATTGGAACAAGAACACATTTGAACACTGACTGCCGAGCCAAACAACTGATCAGGATAATTACACTGTTATGAAGAGAAATTAATCACTACTGCTTAGATGAGGAACACATAAAGAATCAACATTTATTTGAAGGAATTCCGTCGTGAAGACTTCTCGTACATACGCAGCAAGGAAGCGGCCATCTTTGTTGAAACGGATCAGTCCAGCCAGCTGTGGTGACGTCAACCTTCGCCCAGATTTGTTGGCTCGAGAAATCTAATTTTATTAACATTTTTATATTAAATATTATTTCTATTTTTATAATTAAGAACTTTTTTATTGTAAGTGTTGTACTTTTCAGCGTTACCCTTTCTCTGACTATTTTAATAACACCTAAAAGAACCTGTAATTCAATATTAATAATTTATATAACGAAACCAATTTGCCCTGAGATATGAGTTTGCGAGCTGTGGATTAGCAATTCGATTCAAAGTCGATTAATCGCTATAAATTTAATAAATTTATTTAATATTATAATTTTGAGTTTTATTTCTTGGTAAACATATATATAGAATAATTTCAGATAATATTTGAAACCTGGACTCCCAGAAAAGAAGAGAAGAACATTGCGAAGTAGTATAATCACTGAATAACTTAATACCACTAATCGATTATTACATTTTATAATCTAGTTAACGCTGGAAAACAATTATTGTTTTTCTAACATAATAAATCAAATCAATTAATAATTAAAGGAATTAAGGACAAATATAATAAATAAATAAATAAATAATAAATAATTAATAAATGATAACAAATAAAAAATAAAATAAATTTTTTTTTTTAATTTTCAAACAAAAATTTTTTTACAAAGTTATATTATAATTTTTGTAACCTTGAAACTCAAATACCACGGATCGTTACAATATATATATAGTTTTTTAAATTAATAATTTATCAGTTTTTTTAGTGCTACGCGGACAGTGATTTCTTGGTTCCCGTTGCACTGATGATGGCTGGCATTGGTACAGCCGAAACGTCGTTTATCCTGGAAAATTATAGCCTCCCCAGTTAATTAATCAACTTTTATTAGTGGATCACAGATTCTATATATAGAACACCGTTCATTATTTTAACGAGCTCATTAGCAATACGGGCGATGATTCGTAAAGTATTCAGGTGTTTTCAAAGAATGGAACGATCTGAGGTTATACAATTGCATCTCGAGATTATGTCAGTTTCCTCCATAATGGAAGGTTTCTCTAACCGAGAGTTACAGTGGCTGGCCTGTCATCCAGTTCCAGTTAGGGCGTAGCACTCGCCAGTATAATAGGCGTAGATTTTTAGTCTATAGGATGTAGTATACAAAGCAAAAGAAATAGACTAAGCCCTTGACGTCAGTCTATGACGCATCACCGTGGTGTCAGTCATACTTTGCCTAGTAAAGCACTGTAATATTTATTCCTCTATCATATTTAATAAGCAGCAGAGTAAAACAAAGCGTCCACAATAAAAGTGGGAAATAGAGTATCAGAACTGTTTAGAGTAAATAAGGGATTACGACAGGACTTTTGCATCTACCCTACGCTTTTCAAAATGTACGTTGTAAAGGCTCTAACCTATTGGAAGAAAAAGTGCAAAGGGATGGGTACTGAAATTGACGACGACACATGCTTGTACAACCTGCAGTTTGCAGACGACCAAGTGATATATGCAAATGTAAAAGAAGACCTGGAATATGTGACACGCAAACTGAAGGAAGAGTATGAAAAATTTGGATTACCGATGAACACAGAAAAAACGCACTATCTGTGTGTCGGAGAAGAAACAACAGATTTAATCTTAGAAAATAACGAATGTATAAAAAAAATGCAACAGCTACAAATACTTAGGAATAAACTTTAATGAAGAAGGAACACGTGATGTTGAAATAAAATGAAGAATAAACAAAGGAAAACAAATAATTAGATCATTGAATGGGATTCTATGGAGCACAGAAATAGGAAAAGAAAGGAAGAAAAGAATATACAATAGTATGATTAAAAGCACGTTGATGTACGGATCCGAAACATGGAGAATAAAATAACAGGTAAAAAGAAAGTTAGAAGCTACAGAAATGGATGCTTTGAGACGAGCTGCTAGAACTTCAAGGCTAGAGCAAATACGAAATGAAATGATCAAAGAGAATCTACAACTGCATTGAAGAAAAACAATTAATCTCGTACGGACACGTACAAAGAATGGGACAAGACCGACTACCAAAGACAACAATGTGATGGATGTCCAGAGAGCACAGAAAGAAAGGAAGACCCAAGAACACACGGATAGAGGGCATTAGAAGATCAATGAACGATAGAGGACTAAACGATGAAAACTGCAACGACAGACAACAATGGAGTTTGGGAATCGGACAACGTCGTAGAAGGTTTTGACCGCGAATTAAAAAAAAAGTTTGTATTACTTATCACGATTATGAACAGGATGAAAGTAAAATTAGTGTTTTCCTGTCGCTTTGTCGATTTGTCATTAAATAATTGAAGAAGAAAAACAAAGAAGAGACTAAATTGAAAGATTATAATCAACTGAGGCTGGCAAAACCTCGGTTACGATGTAGTAGTGAAACTTGAATTAGAACGGCAAAAGATATTTCTAAAATAAAAGGGCAGAAATGAGGTTCTTGAAGGCTGTAAAGAGTTGTATCAGAAGAGATCTTATCAGAAATTAATATCATATTTGAATCAAACTAGGCATACGGGAAGACGAAACGTCTGCGTTTTTACTAACGAAAATATTAGACCACAGCCTAATAGCTCAGTATACAGACTCACTCTTCCAATAGTTTCTCAGGTTTTCGATTCGACTGATCAGCTTTCCTCAAAACGTCATGACTTCTGTTTTGTTTATTGATATAGGCAATTCTAATTTTTCTTCAATTATGTTAGTTGAAAAAACTAAATTATAAAAAGTAAATTCGGATAAGGTAAAAACGTTTGCCGCAAATTACAGCAGAAACTAAAACCAAAATATTTAAAAGCATTGTTAGAAGTATCATTACTTACGGCGCAGACGTTTGGACTACTAATAAACACACAAGAACAAAATTAATGACAGCAGTGATGGACTTTTGGAGACGTTCGGCAAGAGTATCCGGACATGATAAAATTAGAAATGAAGTCATTAAGGACAGAATGAATGTGAAAAATTCAATTGTTGATTTTATCTAAACAAACAAATTACAATGGTATGGACACACGAAAAGGATGGCACAGGAAAGATTGCCAAGGCGAGTTATGGAATGTACCCCACCAGGAAGAAAGGAAAGAGGAAGACCACCTGGATAGAAGGAATTCAGACTATATTGAGGGAACGAGAAATTGAAGAAGATCTTTGGGTGGACAAGCAGCAGTGGATGATGAGAATTCAATCAATTCTGTAATCTTTGGTTCCGGAAAATGTGTTAACATTGAACAGCCGGAATAAATAATAAAAACGTTTGTGAAACTTTTGTAAATTATTTTTAGTTTACGGTACATAAAGTTGTGTCGCTCGCACAAACCAGGCAAATGAAGACAATAAATATGGCGACAGTTCAGTTACATGAACTGGTCGGGTCACGATCGCCTCCATATCAGCAATATTGTGCCGAGAGATGAAGAACCTGACAGCGTTGACCTTTTCTTGCAGTTGAAGAGGTTATCAACACTAGCCATACTTTGGACACGAGCATACAAGCAATTACCTAGCCTTTGTTCACATTATGTACAGCATCTTATAGTCAACTCTCAAAAGCAATGAAAACACTATTTATACAAATGTAACAAACACTTTAACACTTAAACTATTTTTTCTCCATATATCTATCCAAGAGCTGTTTATATCAGAATTTTTTTCTAACAAAGACACACGCTGGTGGTCCCTTTACAATGCTAATACCATAAGACATGTTTTAGCCTCTCTAGTCCTAGAAAAAAATGTTAAAAAAATTGTCTATAACAGGAAAACACATTTAATTTTAAATTTGCGCTTCCTCAGTGCTACTCAATCTAGTACTGGAGAGATGTAGAAGACAGATAGAAATAAACCCTGAAGGAAACATATATAAAAAATGATCCTGCCAGTACGTAGCATATGCAGACGACTTGGTAATGACGGCAAGAACAAGGCAAGCGCTAGTGGTAGCATATTAGGAATTGGAAAGAGAAGGCCAAAATGCCGGTATAATAATAAATGAAGAGAAAACAAAATACATATTGATGACAAGGAATGAGAGAAGAGAGAAAGGAAGAATAAGAAAGGCAACCGCAGTTTTGAGGAGGTCCAATAATTTAAATATCTCGGAAGCACAATTACAGAGAATAATAAAACAAGCGAAGAAATAAAAGCAAGAATACCAGCAGGAAACACAAACTACTACTTAGCGGAAAATTCTAAGAAGAATCTATGGGCCAGTGTGGGACGGAGAGATGTGGAAAATAAGTAATAATCGTGAGCTAAGAGACCTTTATGGAGAAGCGGACATAGTTGCGGCAGTGAAGGAGCAAAGCTTGAGATGGTTGGTGCAAGTGGTGAGAATGAGAAGTGTTCAATGCCTAAAAATGGCATTGTAAAGGAAGCCGGAGAGAGTAAGGAGGAGAGGACGTCCGAGGAGGAATGGTATGAAGATGTGGAAGGGGATTTGAGAGAGATGCGAGTGGCAGGCTGGAGGAGTTAGGTTCTGGACAGAGAAGAATGGAGGAGAATCATTGAGCAGGGCAGGGTTCCTACACTGACAGAAGAAAAAATAGTTTATAAGTAAAAGTATATGTCCTAAGTATAGTAAAGGTATAGCATCCAAGCATAACTTTATATCATAAAAAGTAGCGAACTGTCCAAAGAAGTAAAACTATAGGCATCTAATATACAAAACCGATACGTAATAACGTATGTAAGGTAGTAACGTATGTAATTGACACCTTACATAGCATATGAACATTTTAATCTCGGCGTGGCCGCCGGTTTTTTTTACTGATAAATCCCCGACTGTATTGTATGGAAGGTCTATTTATACCTTGCATACAATCTGCCAGAAATACTACTATAAGATCTCAAATTCCAAGACAAAAGCGATGGCCTTCCTATGTAAAAACCCTGTTAGAACAGAAATTGTAATTGATAATACTGTTTTGGAGCAGGTATAACATTTTATTTATTTATTTGGGATGTGATATTTCATATAGGAAGGATAACGAGATCGAGAGAAAGTTAAATAAATTTAGTTATACCTGTGGAAAAATAAGACGACTATTGAAGAACAATACGGAGAGGGAGACACAGCTAAAGAAAGTTCTATAAGGTCGTGGGTGTGCCGGCTTTAATGTATGGATGTGAAACATGGACTCTCCTGCAAAAAGATATTTAAAAAAAATACAGGCCTCGGAAATGAAATTTGTTAGAGCAGCAAAGGGATGTAGTTTGAGAGATCGTCTACGAAACGACGACATAAGGAAAGACCTAAAGTTACAGTCGGTTCTGGATAGAATAAAGGAATACAGGCAGAATTGGAAGTCCCACGTGGAACGCATGGTAGACACGCGTATTCCTAAACACAAGCGTTTCAATATAGGCTAGTGGGGACGAGAGATCGTGGAAGACACTGGAAAAAATGATCAGAGACTCTGTGAAGTCGGAACGGGCTACAGCCTAAGACATGTAGTGAAGAAGAAGAAATCGCCGATTTTATCAAAAATGCGTCCTCCCCTCCCCTCACAGTTCACTTTCCCATAGAAAAGAGGACATGTCTGGAGGAAACTCGGAGAGATGGCAACCATCTTAAATAAATCTAATCGTCCGTATGTAATATACGCAAGGTATTAGAAGAAAATAATCGTGTGTGAGGCTACACAACGCGCGTGCTAGAATTAAAGAGGCAAAAGAATAAACAAGAAGACCACCAACCGACCGACCGGGCGGGGGGTTTGAAATTTATAGAGCGACGGTCCCGCGACGTGGTGCAGCCGAGCCGGTTAATAGTCGCTGCTCGTCGCTTCGCGTTAAGACCTCGCAGTAATCAGTTTTACAACCACTTCGTATTTATTAATCCTTTTTTGCAGTTTTTATAAGCACTTTATGAACTATTTATAGTTTGTTTTTAATGAATGTCTTAAAACCTCGTGTATTCCAGTGTTTATACGCTTGTGAACTGGCTAGTGTGTCTGGAAAACGTTCTGCATACTTCACAAAAATCGTAATACTGGAAATAAAAGTGTCTACGATGTATTGGACTTTCAAAACCACTGAAATCACCTCTTTTTTGTACAACACAATAAAATATAGTCCTATAACAAAATATAATTATTTCGTACAAAAATTAAAAGTTCAGTAACAATTCTGAGTCATAAAGCAGAGGAGTTAGTGGTTTTTTTAAAAGAATGATTATTTGGAATTATTTAATTCAAATTTGTCAAAACGTTCCAATACCAAATTTATTCTAAAGAAATCTGTCTTACAGCACAAAGACATTTGTTGTTTCTTTGAACAAGTTTTGCCGTAAACTAAACAGACCCATAAATAAATATACCCGTAACCCATAACACATAAATAAATAGCCCATACTGTACTTGCAAGCTTGGAAACTGTCTCCTACTTGACTAAATGTTACTTTTTAACATGATAATGTTTTTAGGCTGGGGGTTATTCCACAAAATGCGTGATGCAAAATGTGTAACGTCATCGAAAAATGTAACGCTGCAGGTGATGTTAACACTATATTTGTTCCACACTTTCGATTCCCCACAGTCTAGAAATCTTATTTTTAAAGCCTAAAAACCTTATCATGCTCCGATGTTTCGGTTTCGTCGAAATTCTTTTTTATAATAACTGGAACCAACATTTTTTAGAAACTCGGAATATTGGGGAACTAAGTCAACCTGCTCCCAGAGTTATGTCTATAGTAAATAAAACAAAATACGAAAATACTTACCGTTCTTTTTTTTAGGCGATTTAATTACGTCTGGCTCCGCCTCTCGCATCCTAGCTTCCACTGGTGCCGGTCTAAACAGTCCTGTTCTGTAAGTCCTCTTGCATTCATTGCATCTTCAACGGCCATTTTCCATGAATGTTTATGTCTTCCTTTTTTTCTTCTAGAGGGTGAAGTCCATTTCCACACCATCCTTGGACATCTCTCATCCGACATTCTTTCTAGGTGTCCAAACCAATTCAGTCTTTTTGCTTATATTGTTTCTATAATGTCAAGGTCGATTCTCAACGCTTGTCTTATTTCTACATTTCTCAAACTATCTAGTCTTGTTAGTCTACAGCACCTCGGCCAGTAATCCATCTCCATAGCTATTATGGATTTATGGATTTCAATAATTTCCCACAGTTCTGCTCCATATAGGCATATACTTTCGACTGTAGTTTTATATATTACCGTTCTCATAATATAAAAAGCGTTCTTTCGTGACCTCAAAAGTAAAAGGGTCAATCAAGGGCAAGCAACATGATACTCCACTGGCATGCTCAAGTCGACGGAATGTTCTCTATCCTTGACTGTCACGGCATCAATAAGGTTTAGAATGCAGTGACAGGTCTTTTTTCTTGCCGACGTGTAAGTGAATCCACCTGAGTGTTTCGCTTGCATACGTTTGAATCTAGGACAAGTCGTGACAGCTTCAAACCAATAAATATATACATCCAATTTTCAACGATACTTTACTAACCACACAGCTTCTTATCCTTTCCTTGAGAATCGCTGAAAGTCACTTAAGTGTACACAGCGATATATACACACATACATATATGAGATCTAAATATTTTTGTTTTAATAAATTAACATACATAAAATAGATATTTATTAAACAAATATAAAAGAAAATTAAAAGAAGACCTACTTCACACTGAATAACAGGTTTCTAAAAAAAGGTTTCTCGTAAAAATTGTGTACAGAACAATATACAAGTCAATAATGACGTGTGAATGTAAAATATGGGCATTAATTAAGACCCAAACAAATAGAAACCAATCGAACAGGCACTGTTTTTCCTTTCAACACTTGTCGTTTTTATTTCTCTTGAACAAATAGTTTCGGCCACACTATGAAACGTTTTCTTTTGAGCGTTATGTTTCAATTTTTGAGCGAAATGTTTTGTAATGTGTCTTATAATGCAAGCAACAACGTTGTGAATAAGTTGCATAAGTTTAATCTTCAATAGGACAATTTGTTCAATGTTTGCTTACTTAAACATATTACACATCTGCAATAAATTAATAAAAAAAAAACCGTAACAGGCAGGGAAAGAGGATATGGGTAGATTCTCCTCCCTCTCTCCCAATGTAAACGATTGCAGACAGGAGAAAAAATTCAGTCCGTCGAAGGAACGAGAAAAATAAAGGACCCAGCGGCGTGGGATTCCGTTTAGTGAGTAATCCAGGAATCCAGGGCATTAGTGATGAATGGAACTGTTTGTGTTTTAATAGTAGGTAAACTAAAATTGATCAAATCTATAGTGACTGATGTGTTCTATAGTTTTATGTTGATAAGTGTTTAGAAAGTACAGTCATCTATGGCTCTGAAACATAGAAGGTAAATCAAAGAAACTTCCGAAAACTCGTAGAAGTCGACACGGACTTTTGGAGGAGGTCCAGTGAGTCCATTGTGTTGTAAATACCTGGAGAATAAAACAAAGAACATCCAAAAAACTCCAAGCAGTCGACACCGACTTTTGCAGGAGGCCTAGTTGGTCCACTGTGTTGTAAATACCTGGATGATAAATCAAAGAACATCCCGAAAATTCCAAGCAGTCGACACGGACTTTTGGAGGAAGTCTAGTGGGTCCACTGTGTTGTAAATATCTGGATGATAAATCAAAGAACATCCCGAAAACTCCAAGCAGTCGACACGGACGTTTGGAGGAGGTCTAGTGGGTCCATTGTGTTGTAAATATCTGGATGATAAATCAAAGAACATCCCGAAAACTCCATGCAGTCGACACAGACGTTTGCAGGAGGTCTAGTGGGTCCACTGTGTTGTAAATATCTGGATGATAAATCAAAGAACATCCCGAAAACTCCAAGCAGTCGACACAGACGTTTGAAGGAGGTGTAGTTGGTCCACTGTGTTGTAAATATCTGGATGATAAATCAAAGAACATCCCGAAAACTCCAAGCAGTCGACACAGACGTTTGGAGGAGGTCTAGTGGGTCCACTGTGTTGTAAGTCAAGATATAAAAAGTCAAATCCATGTTGTAAAAACAATATTTTTCTACTTTTCCTTCCATCAGGGAATAAGCGAATAACCTGTTCCGGTCCCAAAGGAATACGCCTACTTCAATAGTCTTCACATATACAATGATACATACATACGCACGCACACACTCACATACACGAACACATTCACCTAAATATTTAATTGTTCGTTGTGTTTGACATTTCTTTTGTATTTCATACACAGGTCCTGAAGATGACAATAAACACTGTCGAAACGTCGACGCAAAATAGTTAAAATTTGTGTTATTTTTGACCGATCCTCACTAACCTAGGTCTTCATACACGTCTTTATCCAATAGACTTTTGTTGCCAATTTCCTTAGGTAACCTGTTATCTAGAATCCTATTCGGATGAGCAATCAGATGGCATATTTTATGTATTACCACTGTACCACTGGCAGTATTACGTAATGTATTACGCCATTACAGAACACGCCATTCTACGTGTTTCTCGGCTATTCCAGTGGAGTCCGGCTGTAATGTGTGTGTGCGTACATATTGCTGGTACTTTGAGATGAAGGACAATTACGCGACACTTGTCACGCGTCCACAACGAGACTATTCCAGACAGTAGGGGGAAAATGGGGATCCTGACCCAAGTACCGTTATTCCCCCACCACCACCGCTGAACCAGCAGCATCGACCAATCAAATTTCATGGCGCCTTTCGCGCGTCAATTCAAATATATGCCGTCTTTCGCGAGCCTAAATCACTTTCACTTTCTACTGGACCGCGAATTTCCGCGAATAAATTTTTTTATTTTTTTTTTATTTGATATTTTTATTGTTTTAATTAAATTGATTTGCATATCCGTGAATATATGCCGTCTTTCGCGAGCCTTAATCACTTTCACTTTCTACTGGACCGCGAATTTCCGCGAATAAATTTTTTTATTTTTTTTTAATTTGATATTTTTATTTTTTTAATTAAATTGATTTGCATATCCGTGAATATATGCCGTCTTTCGCGAGCCTAAATCACTTTCACTTTCTACTGGACCTCGAATTTCCGCGAATAAACTTTTTTAATTTGATATTTTTATTTTTTTAATTAAATTGATTTGCATATCCGCGAATATATGCCGCCTTTCGCGAGCCTAGATCACTTTCACTTTCTACTGGACCACAGCATCCGCGACTTTTTCGCTGATCTGTGTCAAGATCCGCGACTTTTTCGCGTATCTGGACCACAGCATCCGCAATGTATATTAAATCTATATGATCAGGTTTACCAACCTATGTATGGGTTCAAACTTGATATGTGTGTGTGTTATAGTGTATATTAAAATATATGATCAGGGTTACCAATCCTGCATTATTGTGTGTGTGTATAGAACAGATCTGTCAACATTTTTCTTCGGTGGGAAATTCAAACTATATTATAGTAAATTGTTGACGACGACTTCGATATCAACTCTCTCTCCCCTCCTCTCTCTTTGTCTCTAGACACAGTTGTCATCAGTTTTACATAAGCGTCGTGCTACTTATGGATTATTGTAATTAGCGATACTAAAATGTAATCACCAGGAAATATATATTTATCACCTATCTCGTGGCGTCCTTTTTTGACACATGACAGTCATTGACTACGATTTAGAAATTAATATACTGCCAAGTCTGTGTGTGTGTGTGGTAAAGTGTTACGCATAAAAAAATCTCCTTGAAATAAGGTATTTTCAAAAGTTTTGTGTACACACACATTGTATAATAATTTTCGTAATTGTAAGATACAACCTGCAAATTATTAAAATGTCTCTCTCACACATTTCTGATTACTATACAAATAATTGGATGCATATTCGAAGATTTCCCTTATTCAAACGATTTGTATGTGTGTACACGAACTTAAATACAGACGATTGTAATTTTAAAAATTCATTTTTTGCATTAAATATATATCGTAAACAATGAAATAATAATATTTCGTCATTGTAAGATTTTAATAAAACAATTATCAGTTTAAATAATAATTTTCATGATTGTAAGATACAACCTGCAAATTATTAAAATGTCTCTCTCACACACATTTCTGATTACTATACAAATAATTGCATGCATATTCGGAGTACGTTGACAGCGAAACAAGTCTATGCACACACACACATACACACAACGATACTGAATTAGATATAGTTATTATTCGCTAAATTAAACCAGAGGTCATTAACCTTGTGTACGACGTCCTACATTCTAATTTCACACCTGCTAGTCATTAGCAGTAATTAGGATTATAAAGTATTTACTCTAAAAACGGACAACTCTACTTTCTAATTTGACACCTGTCAAGCATTAACACCGCTTACAGTAATTACTCTAAAAACGGACACACACACACACACACACGTGCTTTCCCCACTACAGAGTACACTATATATACGCTAAGTAAGTTAGTGGCAATTTCTTATTTGTCGACTTGTACTGCACGTATTACGTGTCTTCCAGTATACACATCTTCTTTTGAAAGACTGTTTGTACGTCTTCAGTGTAGACAACGCACATACTAGTTTGGCTGATACTGTACATCTTACGTGCTTCCAGTATACACATCTTCTTTTGGTAAGTGTATAGATTTTATTTAAACGTAAAAATTATCAAGTGCATTATTTATTGAATTTAATACATGTGTGTGTGTACGCGTGTGTGTATGATCAAATTACAATTTCTGAAAATATATTCTTACTGTATTTTTATAGTGGCAATTTCTCACCAACGTGTGCTGATACATCGTGAAATCTCTACATCTTTTTTTAATAGTTGAAAGACTGTTTGTACGCCTTCAGTGTAGACAACGCACATACTAGTTTTGGTAAGTTGTACAGATTTTATTTAATTTTAATTTTAATGTATGTGCAGATTTTTATTTAAACGTAAAAATTATTTGCATTATCAAGCGTGTTATTGAATTTAATACATGTGTGTGTGTGTATGATCAAATTATTATGTCTGTTACAAATTTTCTGAAAAATTCCTTTAAACAAACGTTTTTAATGTAAAAAATTTAGAAAGTAGGTCACAGCGTATGATGACATTTATATCTCTCTCTAATTCTGTTGTGGACATACATAGCTGTAAGCGGTGACTATCTCCTTATGAATGCGGAATGTAGACTTTCCTAAAATTATTTGCATTAAAACATTATCAAACGCATTATTGAATTTAATACATGTGTGTGTGCGCGTGTATGTGTATGATCAAATTATTATGGAGTGGGTTATACAAATATTAATAAAGTGTGTGTAATATATATATACATTTATTAAAATACATACACACAGCTCCAAGATTATATTAAACAGTTTTACAATTAAAAATACATACACAGCTCCAAGATTATATTGTTACAAGTATGAAAATATATCTAAACTAATATTTACAATTTAAAAAAAAAAACATACACAGTTCCAAGATTATATTGTTACAAGTATTAAAATATATCTACATTATTTATTGAATTTAATACATGTGTGTGTGTGTGTGTGTGTGTGTGTGTGTGTGTACGTGTGTGTATGATCAAATTACAATTTCTGAAAATAAATATATATATATATTTAAAACTAGTATTTACAAAATATGTATAAAATAAGACTTAAACACGTCTATGTACTGTGTTGGTCAATGGTGTATATTCTACAAGCGAATCATGTAGTATCATACAGTAGGCGGTCGTCTGTGTAGGAAAATTCGTTGACGATTCAAATTCTAAACGTACATCAACTGCTGAAGACTTAAGTGTATCGTCTTGTCTGCTACAACCGAAAACAAACAGCGGGGCTTTTGATTTGAATAATTCCGGTGTCAGTACTGGGCTGCCGTCTAAACGGTGGTAATACGAACTTTGAAAACTGGCGTACATATTGTACAATAATGCAAAACGGTCTTTCCCAATATCCAAGTTTAAATTATCGTAAGGATAATACTTGTCGTTTAGAAACAGTCTCGCATTGATCACGTTACAGTGATCGAATTCATCAGCATGTGCTGTCAGTACATTTTTTCTTGCTGTCTGAAGATTTTTATTTAAACGTAAAAATTATTTGTATTATCAAGCGTGTTATTGAATTTAATACATGTGTGTGTGTATGATCAAATTATTATGTCTGTTACAAATTTTCTGAAAAATTGCTTTAAACAAACTCTCTCTGTCTGTCTCTCTCTCTCTCTCTCTCTCTCTCTCTCTCTCGTTGTCAAAAGTTATGTTCAAACCGTTTCTCCTCTCTGTAGTCATTACCGCACATGTATATGATTTTAGAAAGTTTATATATATTCGACAAATATTAACTGTGTACGTACTTACAACGCCCGCTCTCTCTCTCTCTCTCTCTCTCACTCATCGTCAAAATGTTGACTTCATTTTTCATTGTATTAAATATTACCTATGTGTGCGTGTGTGTTGTCAACTACTTACATGCGCGTTCTCTCTCTCTCTCTCTCTCTCTCGCTCGCAGACGTCGGAAGCAATTCTTAGTTTATAATGTAATTACCTGTGCGTGTATGTCTCTCTTTATTCGACAAGACTTAAACACGACTATGTACTGTGTTGGACAATGGCGTATATTCTACAAGCGAATCATGTAGTATCATACAGTAGGCGGTCGTCTGTGTAGGAAAATTCGTTGACGATTCAAATTAATTTCGAGTTTCATTATTTAATTTGCCGTCAGCAGGTAATTTGTAATATTCTTGAAATATAAGGAGGGCATTGGAAACATCTGAATCATTTACTAATTGCAATGACGTTTTATCTGTCGTATAAAGATATCCATATTCATATAAGTAACGTTTAACCTAATCCAATTGAAACTGTGTTGTGTTATCCGTTAAACATTTTGTCCATAATGTTAAAAAAAAAAAAAAATATATTACAGATTTAAGTGGCGTCATGGTTTCCGATTGTACTTTACAATGACAAATACCAAACAACGTTGTTAATAATTATAAAAGAATATGTTATTATCCCTTCTCCTCAATATTTATAAAAAAGATTTTTAACAAAAATATGAATTAACAGGAATCGAACCTACATACTTACCTTCTTTACCTTCACATTTACCATTACTCGTCTAACCATTTAATCGATTAAGCTAATTCATATCTTATTAACGAACGATTACTCACGAAAGGAAAAACAGTTTACATGTCAACGAACTCGGAATGTTTACATTTTAAGTGTGCAATGTTTACGTGTCAACAAACACCGTCTGTTTATGTTTTCGATTTTCACATTTGAAACACCTATCATAAATTTACCACCTTCGTATCGAACACCATACATACGATCTATAATCCGTTTACAGTCAGCCGATTCGCACAAACGCATATATTTGTTTGCTAATGAATCGTCACTGAAATGTAAAGTGTTAGGGTTCCATGCGCTATTGTCACTGAAATGAGAAGCGTTATGACTCTGCGTGCCACTTTCGTTTTCAGTTATTACATGTTGTGTAGGCTCTTCTTTTCCTCCATTATATCACCACTTAACTTTCGTGAAATAGCTTCTAACGGTTCCAGAATCGGTCTGTAATTGTTTCTAAACGCCTCGTCGCTTTCTCTGATACCGTGTTGTAATGCATGATATTACAGCATTAAACTTTACAAGAAACGACATTATTAGAAGACACTAGTGAACACGTCTGTATCAAACCAGAGAGAACCAAACAATGATAGAATATTCGTCACAAAAGGACAGTAGAATGTGATAGTGGTGGTGGTGGTGGTAACGTCGATCATACACACAGACTCTGGAGAGAGGCTAAAGTTTATCGAGATGAAAACGTCGTAGACACTTTCTTCTCATGGTTGATGAAAGACGCCGAGGATATGATGAAGGTAGTACGACATAACGTACGCATTGCAACATCCAGTGAGCGTTACGTGTCGTTCTCTCTGGGTCCCTTGCGTTTCGTAGACTCTTTTCAATTTCTTAATCGCTCTCTGGACACACTCGTTACGTCCGTCCGTCCATCCGTCCGACTGTCTATATCTGTCTGTCTGTCTGTCTGTCTGTCTGTCTGTCTGTCTGTCTCTGTCTCTCTGTCTCTCTGTCTCTCTCTCTCTCTCTCTCTCTCTCTCTCTCTCTCTCTCTCTCTCTCTCTCTCTCTCTCTCTCTCTCTCTCTCTCTCTCTCTCTCTCTCGTTGTCAAACGTTATGTTCAAACCGTTTCTCCTCTCTGTGATCATTACCGTGCATGTATATGATTTTAGAAAGTTTATATATATTCGACAAATATTAACTGTGTACGTACTTACAACGCCCGCTCTCTCTCTCATCGTCAAAACGTTGACTTCATTTTTCATTGTATTAAATAATTAACAAATATTAACTATGTGTGCGTGTGTGTTGTCAACTACTTACATGCGCGTTCTCTCTCTTAACATAACGCTTCGTGTGAAGCGTTTTGTAGAGCAGGTTTCAACTGTGGAAGGTTTCATCGGACAAAAGGCTTGCCGCATGACAACTGGCACCAATCGTACACTCTAGTGTTTTTGGTGGTCCTAAAAAGGACCGAGTTGTGAGAACGGCGATGTTGGTAGTGCCGCGCTGAGATGTTCGGCGGCTGCGCCTGCTGTTCACGGCGTACTGCAGTCCTCCTCTTCTTCCGACACTAGTTGTAGAGTCAGCTGCCGACCCAGCGAAATCCATCGCTGACGCGGAACTTTCAAAATTTTCTGTCGGCTCAGGTTTTATTAACTAACTGGCATCGCTGATTGGCTAGCTCCGAACACGAAGTTGGTTACGTCTCGGTGGCTGCTGATGTCTGATTGGCTCGCTGTGTCCACCGCTGGTACCGGAGAGCAGATGTTCGCATACCGCTGCCATCACAATATATAACCGGTGAACTTCACAATCGTTCGTGTTGCTGAACACTACTGTGCTACAAATTGTATGTTACAAATTGATATTCTAATTTACTTTGTGAGATATAAAGCGTTTAAGATACACTAACATAATACCAGCGTTATAACAATTTCTTTGTTTTTCAGTATTCACTCTCACGTCTGAATATTACCATGTCTGACCTTCAGCAGAATCCAGAACATCAGCAGGAACAGGGACATCCTCAACAAGGTAAAAATTTTTTTAAATACCAATTGTCTCTCTCTATAATTATGCAGCAAACCAAATTTGTTTGATATGAATTAACATGTATAAGATAGTCTCTTGACGTTGTTTAGAAATTGATATGACGGAGAAAATTTTTTATGTTCTGACATAGGTTTGTCACCTTCTCCCCAATGTATTGTCTCTTGACATCGTTTAGAAATTGACATGACGGAGAAAATTTTTCATGTTCCACCATAGGTATGTCACCTTCTCTCCAATGAACTAATTCAATTCCACAACAAAAGCATTTAACTCTATCGTCTATGAATGACATACTATGTCCACAAACATCATAATTTAGCGGATAGTAGTAAAACCCGGCAAACGCTAACTCGTCGGGGCTGACAAACGTCACTTCCCAATACTTGAACGATTTTCTTCTTTCACTTTCAATGCTAAAATCAGGAGTAGCTGCCATCTTCACAGTTTGCAATAAACTAACGTATTACTACCGTGTACTATCTATTTACCTCAAACATGAATTTGTGTGTGTGTGTGTGTGTGTGTGTGTGTATGTGTGTGTGTTATTCATCATTCCTATTAGCTAATACATGTGTTTCTATTGTTTCAGATATGACACGATTTTATATCGTGCGAAACAGTAGTATTAGAGGATGCCTCACAACTTTTAATTACCTGCCTGTGTACACAGAAGAAGAAGAAGATCAAGATATAGTACCGATAATGACTGAGGTGCGACCTTTATTGCGCAAGGATATTCTGGCAGAACAAGCACGTTTACGCAGTATCAAATGGCATATTGCGTGCAGGATACGTTTCACTAAAACTGTGTTAGATGGTGACAGCGGCGAAGAAAAAGAGGTAACCAAAGACGCAGTCTTCCACGGACGTTGTCGTACGTTGCTCACGGACAACGACGAGTTGAACTGTCTACTCGATGAATCCTACGATAAAATCATGAATAGCATATCCAATTTTACCCGTGACGGGAGCGGATGGTCGGTGGATGCTGTACTGAAGCTGGAACTAGTTGTTGGACGGTACCGGCCTCTAGCAGCGTCCTCCTACCTTCCAACCCCGCGAAAACTTGCACTCACCAAGGCAGTAGTCAACATCAAGAACCCTCAAGATGAAATGTGTTTTCTATGGTCCGTACTAGCTCACATACACCCTCAACAAAAGCATAAAGAACGTGTTTCAAAATACACCTCATTCATAAACACAATAAATATGTTCGGTATCGAGTACCCTGTTTCTATAAACTCACTTTCTAAATTTGAAACACAGAATCCCAACATTTCTATAAACGTTTTCGGCTATGATATAGAAGACAATATCAGAAACGAATCAAAAAATGAGGTTTATCCGTTAAGAATTACTCCCAATAAGGACAGATTACATCACGTTAATCTTTTACTTCTGTCCGATACAAATAGCCGAAAACATTACTGTCTTATCAGTAGCATTAATAAATTGTTATCATCCCTTACAAAACACAAAGAAAAATCATTTTACTGCGACTACTGCCTGCATCGTTTCACCACAGAACATGGTCTGTCCGATCATCTCCCCTACTGCACACCTCACGGCGAGCAGAAAACCAAAATGCCTACAGAGGAGGAGAAGTTTATGTCATTTAAAAATTACGCGCACTGTCTTAAAGTACCCTTTACCGTCTACGCCGACTTCGAGTCCCTCATCACTCCGCTTCAATCGTGTTCACCTGGTAACAACGTCCCGACGACAGTGCACGAGTTAGGTGAATTCTACTCAGTTGATAGCAACGGTGACCGTCAGAAAATAACTTCTCCTCCTGTATCGTCCACATCATACGAAGCGATGCATATTCCGTCAGGTTTCTCCTATGCTATCGTCGATCATACACACAGACTCTGGAGAGAGGCTAAAGTTTATCGAGGTGAAAACGTCGTAGACACTTTCTTCTCGTGGTTGATGAAAGACGCCGAGGATATGATGAAGGTAGTACGACATAACGTACAAATAATTATGTCCGATGATGACAATGTTGCGTTCACTAACGCCACCGTTTGTCATTTGTGTGAGCGCCCTTTGACAGACGATGACAAGGTACGCAATCATTGTCATCTTACGGGGAAATTCTTGGGAGCAGCCCACAATAGCTGTAATCTAAGCTACAAGATGCCTCGTCATATCCCCGTCTTCTTTCACAACCTTCGTGGCTACGACTGTCACCATTTAATGCTGGGTTTAGGAAAATATAAGGACCAACACGTATCCTGCATTGCAACATCCAGTGAGCGTTACGTGTCGTTCTCCCTGGGTCCCTTGCGTTTCGTAGACTCTTTTCAATTTCTTAATCGCTCTCTGGACACACTCGTTACCAATCTGTCCACGTCCGGGTGCCAATTTCCTTTGCTCAGAGAGGAAATGCTTAGACGGGGTTTCGACGAACAGACCAATCTGCTCGTACGCAAGGGAGTATACCCTTACGAGTACGTTGACAGCATTGATCGGTTCAACGAAACAAGTCTACCCGCTCGTGAACACTTTGATAACCGGTTGTTGGAATCGGCTATTTCGGACGCAGATTACGAGCACGCACAAAACGTATGGAGTGCATTCAATCTGCGTACGTTTGGAGATTACCACGATTTGTATTTGTTGACAGACGTAATGCTGCTGGCCGATGTCTTTGAAAGTTTCCGAGACATGGCCTTACGCGATTACTGTTTGGACCCGTGTCATTTTTACTCGCTTCCCGGACTCGCTTGGAACGCGATGCTAAAAATGACAGGGGTCGAATTAGAGCTGTTAACAGAGATAAATCTGCATCTGTTCCTTGAGTCTGGGATCCGCGGAGGCTGCGCGATGATATCCAACCGTCACGCAGTCGCTAACAATCCTCTGATTCCAGATCAGTACGATGTATCGAAACCGACCTCCTTCATTCTGTATACAGACTGTAATAATTTATACGGTGCAGCCATGTCGCAACCACTCCCTTACGCAGACTTCCGATGGCTCGATCGTAACGAAATCGAGTCCTTGGACGTACGTAATGTGAGTGATGATTCCGACATCGGGTACATCCTCGAAGTCGACCTACACTATCCCGATACCTTACACGACCTGCATTCCGACTACCCACTTGCACCTGTGCGCCAGCGCGTAACACCCAATATCCTTTCTCCCTTTTCCAAACGTTTACACGAGAGTATATACAGATCATCGTATAACGAATCAGGGTCATCCGTAGAGAAGTTGTTAACAACTTTGGAGGACAAACAAAATTACGTTCTCCATTATCGAAATTTGAAATTGTATTTAAGTCTTGGCTTAGAGCTGAAAGCGACTCATAGGGTGTTGTGTTTTAAGCAAAGCGCTTGGTTGAAACCGTTTATCGATTTCAACACCCGCAAGAGGCAAACAGCCGTCAACAGCTTTGAAAAAGACCTTTTCAAACTGATGAGCAACGCCGTATACGGTAAGTCGCTGGAGAACGTACGGAAACATATAGACTTTGAACTAGTCTCGAATGAACGACGGCTTCAAAAACTAGTTTCCACACCTAGGCTAAAACGTATGATTCGTTATACGAACGATCTGGTGGGGCTCTCACTCCGTAAAAAATCCATTGTTCTTTCCCGTCCCGTGTATGTCGGCTTCACGGTGCTTGACGTTAGCAAAACGATAATGTACGACTTTCATTATCGTTATGCTGTCGCCAAGTACGGTTGCAACGTTAAATTATTAATGACAGATACAGACAGTCTGATGTATAGCATTCAAACATCAGACTTGTATGCAGACATGAAGAAGGACCTACACGTTTTTGACACATCGGATTACCCTACGTCTCATCCTTGTTATAGCCTTAAGAACAAAAAGGTTGTCGGTCTGTTCAAGGATGAAACGTGTGGTCGTCCTATTAGAAAATTCGTGGGTCTCCGTGCGAAATGTTATTCGTTCCTTGTGGCCCACGAAGATCCCACCCAAGAGTGTCAAAAACGTGTATGTAAAGGTGTGCCTCGAGTTGCAATTAAGAGGAGTCTGCGACACGATATGTATCGCAAGTGTCTCACTGATCATTGTCAGTTTTCTACCAGTGCGCTTTGTTTACGTAGCGATCATCATACGCTGTACACGATGCGTGTAAATAAGCAAGCGTTGTCACCGTATGATGATAAGCGTTATATATTAGACAATGGTCATGATACGCTTGCATACGGTCATTATCGGATACGACAACGCATCAACATGGAGAACGACACCTCCCCACCTACTAAAAAAATTCGTCTCCATGTATAGTAACCCTCCTCAACACTTGTTTCTTTCGTCAGTTGATGTCTCTCGGTGCTTCAGTCCAGACGTCTGTAAACGTAAGTTCACATATTAATATCTCAACGATATTTGTATGTTTAAACATAATATATACATATATAGAGTTTGTAATGTGTGTGGTTTCTTTGCCTTACAGTATTATGGATAACACTACGGTTATAATTGACTTCCAGTGCTTTTTCGACGACAACGGAAAATATATTGTGAAGGAACTGTCAATCATAGACGTTCTGAGATTTGCTGGTAGACATTGGATTTTGACTCCACCTGCTACATCCGTTACGAATCCCAAATACGTTAGGACAAACCACTGGTTAACGTCAAATTATCATAGACTTAGATGGAGCGAAGGAGAGACACCATACGACAATCTTGTTTCATTGTTAACATCACATACACGTATATATAAATATGTGTTTGTGAAGGGTTTTGAGAAAAAACGTTTTTTGCAATCAAAGATAATACACAATAATATCATCAATCTCGATGACTTTGGTTGTCCTAAAAACATACCGTATATAATTCATGGAACAGAATGTCTTAGACATTTCAATTCTTCTGACCGTTGTGCCAACTATAAGGTGCATGCTATTCGGGAATGGATGATTCATGATTTTTGCTTTAAACAAACATTTTTAATGTAACAAATTTAGAAAGTAGGTCACCGCGAATGATGACATTTATATCTCTCTCTCTCATTTTGTTGTGGACATGTACATACATGCATAGCTGTAAGCAGTGACTATTTTCTTATGAAAATGGACTTTCCTAATGACATTGTTATATTTTTGGTGTCTCTAATTTCGTCTGTGGGACATGTTCATACATGCAAAGTGGGACACCGACGTTACCACCACCACTATCATATTGTACTGTCCTTTTTTGTTGAATATTCTGTCATTGTTTGGTTCTCTCTGGTTTGATACAGACGTGTTCACTAGTGTCTTCTAATAATGTCGTTTCTTGTAAAGTTTAATGCTGTAAGTGCTATCGAGTACAAACGATGTTCAGAATTGACAGTGAATAAAAAATATCCCATCATGGTCTTAACAAATGTGGACACAAAATATGGGAACTCTGTGCTTGCTACGTTGGAGGATGGCGACCGTCAGTATCGTGTCTATCTTCCCAAGAGGTATGCAGGTGTCTTCACGAATGAGGAGCTCAGACATATCAAACCTAAAGAACTACATTTAGTGTATCGAGGGGCGAGAAATCAAACAACCCAAGTAGAGATTGAGTCCTAACGTCGTAAGTAGCAATCGTGTTAACAAACAATTTATTGATGTGTGTGTGTGTGTGTGTGTGTGTGTGTGTGTGTGTGTGTGTGTGTAGTTTCAACTCACTGTACTTAACACTTTAATAATTGAATTTGTATGTACATGATAAATGTATCATTGATTCTATTTAGTTTCGTTGAATAATAGTTGGTTCGATTAGAAATTATTTGAAAGTACATTACCTTTATGCGATAAATGTATCATTGATTCTAAGTAGTATTTACAAATTTCCAGTGAATAATATTTGGTTTGGTTTGATTAGAAATTATTTGAAAGTACATTAACTTATGAAAAATGACATATACTTGAAAAAGTTTACTTACTTAACACATTTGATTCTTTCCACTAACTGTGTGTGTGTGTGTGTGCATGTGATAATTGAATATTATCGTATCAGTGATTCTAATATCGACTGTATTGTTATGTTACAGATAAACTTCCTTGTGAACTGTATCTACAGCCGTGAAATTATTATTTTAAAATCTTACAATGTCAAAAAATTATTATTAATATTTATTTTATATAACAATGTTTGTTTGTGATATATGTATATTTAATCAATGTAAAATGTATTTTGAATAATTGTATTATAACGGTTTGTAAACTATATTTTAAGTTTGTGTACAGTGCTGTAAATATATATTTAATCATTTAAAACAATATTATTATTAATATTTTATATATAACAATGTTTGTGATATATATATATTTAATCAATGTAAAATGTATTTTTTTGAATAATTGTATTATAGCGGTTTGTAAACTATATATTTTATGTTTGTGTACAGTGTTGTAAATATATATATTTAATTATTTAAAACAAATTATGGTTTATTTTAATTTATTTCGTTATAAACCTTCGAATATGCACGCAATTATTTGTATAGTAATCAGAAATGTGTGAGAGAGACATTTTAATAATTTGCAGGTTGTATCTTACAATTACGAAAATTATTATACAATGTGTGTGTACACAAAACTTTTGAAAATACCTTATTTCAAGGAGATTTTTTTATGCGTAACACTTTACCACACACACACACACAGACTTGGCAGTATATTAATTTCTAAATCGTAGTCAATGACTGTCATGTGTCAAAAAAGGACGCCACGAGATAGGTGATAAATATATATTTCCTGATGATTACATTTTAGTATCGCTAATTACAATAATCCATAAGTAGCACGACGCTTATGTAAAACTGATGACAACTGTGTCTAGAGACAAAGAGAGAGGAGGGGAGAGAGAGTTGATATCGAAGTCGTCGTCAACAATTTACTATAATATAGTTTGAATTTCCCACCGAAGAAAAATGTTGGCAGATCTGTTCTATACACACACACAATAATGCAGGATTGGTAACCCTGATCATATATTTTAATATACACTATAATACACACACATATCAAGTTTGAACCCATACATAGGTTGGTAAACCTGATCATATAGATTTAATATACATTATAACACACAACAAATTTGAACTCATGCAAGGTTGGTAACCCTAATCATATATTTAATATATACACTATAATGCATCAAGTCGGAACCCCCCCACCATAGGTTGGTAAACCTGATCATATAGATTTAATATACATTATAACAAATTTGAACTCATGCAAGGTTGGTACTCCCCGATCATATATTTAATATATACACTATAATGATAGAAAGTGAAAGTGATCTAAGCTTGCGAAAGGCGGCATATAAAAAAATAAAAAATTATATTCGCGGATGCTGTGGTCCAGATACGCGAAAAAGTCGCGGATCTTGACACAGATCAGCGAAAAAGTCGCGGATGCTGTGGTCCAGTAGAAAGTGAAAGTGATCTAGGCTCGCGAAAGACGGCATATATTTGAATTGACGCGCGAAAGGCGCCATGAAATTTGATTGGTCGATGCTGCTGGTCCAGCGGTGGTGGTGGGGGAATAACGGTACTTGGGTCAGGATCCCCATTTTCCCCCTACTCCAGACCATACCGGTCCGCGCGCGCTGTGTTCAAGGCCGCAATCAATTACGCTCTAGTGTTCCTAGTAGTTGACGAGTATTACGGATTATTCTGGAATCTCAGCGGGGTATAAATATAATACGCTTAGTTCAGTTTAAGTTGCGTTTTATTCCAGTGCGGTTCGAAGTATTTTGGCGAAGAGTTATGTGTTTTATAATTGTGCGAGACTGTATTAGTTGACATTATTATTGCGTGTGGACTATTTTTGTTTGATTTTTTGTAAGAGACTATTATCTTGTCGATTACAAACTGTTTAATTGTGATAATTAACGTTGGTGATTAGTGACTTAATTAATTGGTGTCTTGTATTTTGTTCTCCACTGTACTATACGACGATCAAGCAGACCGACGCGACGTAACAATAACTTATTCTATAACGTCACAAACAGCTGAACAAAAATACTAAAGCCTGTAACTATGAGATTTGCAACTATAAACTTTGTATTTGTTGATTGCAAATGTACATTTATAATTAGCACTTAGGGCTACAATGTTTAAGATTTTAAAATTCTTTAAATTTGTGTAACTGATAAAGGTTGATATTTTTATAAGAATTGTGTACCCTAAAAATATTGTGTCATAACCAATATACGAGCTTCAAACTCATAATTATGTTAACATAATGATGGAGTACAAAAAGTGACAGTTATCCTGCGTTCATGAAAACCTGGAGCCTCTTGATCTTGACACCACCAGCCGCCACTTTTCTTCCAGCGCCTACATTTTCTGTACGTTCAGATTTGGAAGCACTGCTTATTGCAGCGGTTTCGTCATCACCATCCTCATCATCTTCTTAACGGTTTTAGGCTTTAGCGGTCACCTTTTCTTAGGTCTACCAACTTTTCTTCTGTCCGTAGGGTTGTAATATTTCTCCATCTTCGGTATTCTACTTTCTTCCATTCTATTGATGTGTTGAATCCATGTTCTTCTGTATTCTTTAGTCCTTTCATTAAATGCAAACATGTATAAATCACTTCTTATCTCTTCATTTCTTATATGATCTCGTCTATTACACCATTTAACTGATATCAGAAATTTCATTTCTGCTGTTTCTATCTTGTGTTTGTATTTTTCTTTTATGACCCAAATTTCAGAACCATACAGTAGTGTAGGTATTGCCATTGTTTTATAAAATGTTATTTGCATCGGTTTCGTCTGACGGATAAGGAAGGAATATTTTCTAAATCACACACAAATGAATGAACATGAATTGAATGGAGGAGTTGGTGGCGGTGTGAGAACACGAAGCTCATCGTGCATGCTGTGCTGTAGTGCAGTCTGGTCTGGTTGAAGCGCATGCTAGAGCAAGTAGGTACACGCACGATATGACCTTGGGGAGTGTGCAAGCAAGCAAGGGGTCTCGAATCTCTGTCACGAACGGCGTGTTTATGTCGAAGCTGATGCCGTTAATCACTCACTCTTGCTCTCAACTTTATAGCGGCACGCTCACACTCCCACTTATCATTTTACAACTGATATGTGAGCCTTATTTGCATTTTTAATACCTCTTCTTCCTCACTTTGTTGCCCATCTGTTCACCCCATCTTTTTCGCTGCTGCTATCTTAAGTATCAATGTATCATATCTATGTATTTTTTTGCATAATATGCGAGATATTATCTAGCATCCCTTTCACATTTTTGCCTGCCGCCCTTTTATATTTTTGGGGCCTTAATCTCAAAAACAACAAGATTCTGTGGGGTAAAAGTCTGGGTAGTACGGTACGCCAAGTTTTTCGAAAATCGGTTGATACGTTCGAATGTTCTGCAACTTTTTTGATCAACAACTTATATGACGGCGCAACTATTATAATGCGTACTGGAAGAGGGAAGACTGACCCAGTGATGGTTAATAGAGGTGTCTGGAGTCTTTCACCTACATTGTTTTATATATATACTTATGATCAGACAGTGGAAAGTTGAAGTCGATCCAGTGATAAACTTACAACTGCCACCGCATGAATAAATACTCCGTTATTCGCTGATGACCAGGTGATACTCCAGAGGAGCGAAGATGCAATAACCACTCACCCCATCTTATGTATCAATGTATCTTCTTGTGTCTGTAGCATCCCTTTCATATTTTTGCCTCCCGCCATTCTATATTCTGGGGGATTAATCTCAAAACACTTATATACGTATAAGTGGCTTGGATACTGAAAGCATGAATTAAAAAAGAACAAGATTCTATGGGGTAGAAGTATGGGAATTACAACGCAATGTGCTATTGAAACATTGTTTGCAAGATAATTATTGACATTTTGCATTTAAAAATTACAACTACAGTTTTAATTTAAAAAAAAAATAAGCCGAGAAAGTTTTATAGACAAAAACAAATACGGTACCTCCTTTGGAAATGTCTTAGAGTTTAATTCGCTTTGATTTTTAGCGATTTCATTAACAACGTCTTCTGGGGTTATTGAATTGATTTTCTAATATTTCATATTTCAAAAGTATACACAAAATGCTATGTTATATGTGTGTTTACACGCTTGAAAAAGAGTTACTACTAAATTAGCGTACATAGATGAAAATATAATTAAAAAAAACTAAAAGTTAAGAGATTAACAAACTTCCTTGTGGGCTGTAATAACGTTCTTGAGGGCTGTACAGGGTTATACAGAAGGGATTTTATCAGAAATGATCATGTTATAATGCATAGTTGAAAGCTTATATAAGAAAACCTCCCGTTACAGAGCGGAGTGGAGGTTACACGTAGCGTGAATGGATCCAACTAGAGTCTCAAGAGGAGCCGTTGAGTATCATCCAAGGCGGAAGAGAATTGTGGGAAGACCCCGTAAGCGATGGTTGGATGACTTCCATTGAGACTGGAACAGGCTACTAACCTAAGCCGTAAAGGATGACGACGACGACTCACAGAGAATTGTGGGAAGACCCCGTAAGCGATGATTGGATGACTTCCATTGAGACTGGAACAGGCTACTAACCTAAGCCGTAAAGGATGACGACGACGACTCACAGAGAATTGTGGGAAGACCCCGTAAGCGATGGCTGGATGACTTCCATTGAGACTGGAACAGGCTACTAACCTAAGCCGTAAAGGATGACGACGACGACTCACAGAGAATTGTGGGAAGACCCCGTAAGCGATGATTGGATGACTTCCATTGAGACTGGAACAGGCTACTAACCTAAGCCGTAAAGGATGACGACGACGACTCACAGAGAATTGTGGGAAGACCCCGTAAGCGATGATTGGATGACTTCCATTGAGACTGGAACAGGCTACTAACCTAAGCCGTAAAGGATGACGACGACGACTCACAGAGAATTGTGGGAAGACCCCGTAAGCGATGATTGGATGAATTCCATTGAGACTGGAACAGGCTACTAACCTAAGCCGTAAAGGATGACGACGACGACTCACAGAGAATTGTGGGAAGACCCCGTAAGCGAT
Organism: Magicicada septendecula; assembly: GCA_034769895.1. NCBI lineage: Eukaryota > Metazoa > Arthropoda > Insecta > Hemiptera > Cicadidae > Magicicada > Magicicada septendecula. The sequence continues at coordinate 110,939 of JAWRYS010001319.1, read as the reverse complement.
GTTTGGATGACTCCCATTGAGACTGGAACAGGCTACTAACCTAAGCCGTAAAGGATGACGACGACGACTCACAGAGAATTGTGGGAAGACCCCGTAAGCGATGTTTGGATGACTTCCATTGAGACTGGAACAGGCTACTAACCTAAGCCGTAAAGGATGACGACGACGACTCACAGAGAATTGTGGGAAGACCCCGTAAGCGATGTTTGGATGACTTCCATTGAGACTGGAACAGGCTACTAACCTAAGCCGTAAAGGATGAATACGACGACTCACAGAGAATTGTGGGAAGACCCCGTAAGCGATGATTGGATGACTTCCATTGAGACTGGAACAGGCTACTAACCTAAGCCGTAAAGGATGACGACGACGACTCACAGAGAATTGTGGGAAGACCCCGTAAGCGATGATTGGATGAATTCCATTGAGACTGGAACAAGCTACTAACCTAAGCCGTAAAGGATGACGACGACGACTCACAGAGAATTGTGGGAAGACCCCGTAAGCGATGGTTGGATGACTCCCATTGAGACTGGAACAGGCTACTAACCTAAGCCGTAAAGGATGACGACGACGACTCACAGAGAATTGTGGGAAGACCCCGTAAGCGATGTTTGGATGACTTCCATTGAGACTGGAACAGGCTACTAACCTAAGCCGTAAAGGATGACGACGACGACTCACAGAGAATTGTGGGAAGACCCCGTAAGCGATGATTGGATGACTTCCATTGAGACTGGAACAGGCTACTAACCTAAGCTGTAAAGGATGACGACGACGACTCACAGAGAATTGTGGGAAGACCCCGTAAGCGATGATTGGATGACTTCCATTGAGACTGGAACAGGCTACTAACCTAAACCGTAAAGGATGACGACGACGACTCACAGAGAATTGTGGGAAGACCCCGTAAGCGATGATTGGATGACTTCCATTGAGACTGGAACAGGCTACTAACCTAAGCCGTAAAGGATGACGACGACGACTCACAGAGAATTGTGGGAAGACCCCGTAAGCGATGATTGGATGACTTCCATTGAGACTGGAACAGGCTACTAACCTAAGCCGTAAAGGATGACGACGACGACTCACAGAGAATTGTGGGAAGACCCCGTAAGCGATGGTTGGATGACTCCCATTGAGACTGGAACAGGCTACTAACCTAAGCCGTAAAGGATGACGACGACGACTCACAGAGAATTGTGGGAAGACCCCGTAAGCGATGATTGGATGACTTCCATTGAGACTGGAACAGGCTACTAACCTAAGCCGTAAAGGATGACGACGACGACTCACAGAGAATTGTGGGAAGACCCCGTAAGCGATGATTGGATGACTTCCATTGAGACTGGAACAGGCTACTAACCTAAGCCGTAAAGGATGACGACGACGACTCACAGAGAATTGTGGGAAGACCCCGTAAGCGATGATTGGATGACTTCCATTGAGACTGGAACAGGCTACTAACCTAAGCCGTAAAGGATGACGACGACGACGACTCACAGGGAATTGTGGGAAGACCCCGTAAGCGATGATTGGATGACTTCCATTGAGACTGGAACAGGCTACTAACCTATGCCGTAAAGGATGACGACGACGACTCACAGAGAATTGTGGGAAGACCCCGTAAGCGATGATTGGATGACTTCCATTGAGACTGGAACAGGCTACTAACCTAAGCCGTAAAGGATGACGACGACGACTCACAGAGAATTGTGGGAAGACCCCGTAAGCGATGATTGGATGACTTCCATTGAGACTGGAACAGGCTACTAACCTAAGCCGTAAAGGATGACGACGACGACTCACAGAGAATTGTGGGAAGACCCCGTAAGCGATGATTGGATGACTTCCATTGAGACTGGAACAGGCTACTAACCTAAGCCGTAAAGGATGACGACGACGACTCACAGAGAATTGTGGGAAGACCCCGTAAGCGATGATTGGATGACTTCCATTGAGACTGGAACAGGCTACTAACCTAAGCCGTAAAGGATGACGACGACGACTCACAGAGAATTGTGGGAAGACCCGGTAAACGATGATTGGATGACTTCCATTGAGACTGGAACAGGCTACTAACCTAAGCCGTAAAGGATGACGACGACGACTCACAGAGAATTGTGGGAAGACCCCGTAAGCGATGGTTGGATGACTCCCATTGAGACTGGAACCGGCTACTATCCTAAGCCGTAAAGGATGACGACGACGACTCACAGAGAATTGTGGGAAGACCCCGTAAGCGATGATTGGATGACTTCCATTGAGACTGGAACAGGCTACTAACCTAAGCCGTAAAGGATGACGACGACGACTCACAGAGAATTGTGGGAAGACCCCGTAAGCGATGGTTGGATGACTTCCATTGAGACTGGAACAGGCTACTAACCTAAGCCGTAAAGGATGACGACGACGACTCACAGAGAATTGTGGGAAGACCCCGTAAGCGATGATTGGATGACTTCCATTGAGACTGGAACAGGCTACTAACCTAAGCCGTAAAGGATGACGACGACGACTCACAGAGAATTGTGGGAAGACCCCGTAAGCGATGATTGGATGACTTCCATGATTGGATGACTTCCATTGAGACTGGAACAGGCTACTAACCTAAGCCGTAAAGGATGACGACGACGACTCACAGAGAATTGTGGGAAGACCCCGTAAGCGATGATTGGATGACTTCCATTGAGACTGGAACAGGCTACTAACCTAAGCCGTAAAGGATGACGACGACGACTCACAGAGAATTGTGGGAAGACCCCGTAAGCGATGGTTGGATGACTCCCATTGAGACTGGAACAGGCTACTAACCTAAGCCGTAAAGGATGACGACGACGACTCACAGAGAATTGTGGGAAGACCCCGTAAGCGATGATTGGATGACTTCCATTGAGACTGGAACAGGCTACTAACCTAAGCCGTAAAGGATGACGACGACGACTCACAGAGAATTGTGGGAAGACCCCGTAAGCGATGATTGGATGACTTCCATTGAGACTGGAACAGGCTACTAACCTAAGCCGTAAAGGATGACGACGACGACTCACAGAGAATTGTGGGAAGACCCCGTAAGCGATGATTGGATGACTTCCATTGAGACTGGAACAGGCTACTAACCTAAGCCGTAAAGGATGACGACGACGACTCACAGAGAATTGTGGGAAGACCCCGTAAGCGATGATTGGATGACTTCCATTGAGACTGGAACAGGCTACTAACCTTAGCCGTAAAGGATGACGACGACGACTCACAGAGAATTGTGGGAAGACCCCGTAAGCGATGGTTGGATGACTTCCATTGAGACTGGAACAGGCTACTAACCTAAGCCGTAAAGGATGACGACGACGACTCACAGAGAATTGTGGGAAGACCCCGTAAGCGATGATTGGATGACTTCCATTGAGACTGGAACAGGCTACTAACCTAAGCCGTAAAGGATGACGACGACGACTCACAGAGAATTGTGGGAAGACCCCGTAAGCGATGATTGGATGACTTCCATTGAGACTGGAACAGGCTACTAACCTAAGCCGTAAAGGATGACGACGACGACTCACAGAGAATTGTGGGAAGACCCCGTAAGCGATGATTGGATGACTTCCATTGAGACTGGAACAGGCTACTAACCTAAGCCGTAAAGGATGACGACGACGACTCACAGAGAATTGTGGGAAGACCCCGTAAGCGATGATTGGATGACTTCCATTGAGACTGGAACAGGCTACTAACCTAAGCCGTAAAGGATGACGACGACGACTCACAGAGAATTGTGGGAAGACCCCGTAAGCGATGATTGCATGACTTCCATTGAGACTGGAACAGGCTACTAACCTAAGCCGTAAAGGATGACGACGACGACTCACAGAGAATTGTGGGAAGACCCCGTAAGCGATGGTTGGATGACTTCCATTGAGACTGGAACAGGCTACTAACCTAAGCCGTAAAGGATGACGACGACGACTCACAGAGAATTGTGGGAAGACCCCGTAAGCGATGATTGGATGACTTCCATTGAGACTGGAACAGGCTACTAACGTAAGCCGTAAAGGATGACGACGACGACTCACAGAGAATTGTGGGAAGACCCCGTAAGCGATGATTGGATGACTTCCATTGAGACTGGAACAGGCTACTAACCTAAGCCGTAAAGGATGACGACGACGACTCACAGAGAATTGTGGGAAGACCCCGTAAGCGATGATTGGATGACTTCCATTGAGACTGGAACAGGCTACTAACCTAAGCCGTAAAGGATGACGACGACGACTCACAGAGAATTGTGGGAAGACCCCGTAAGCGATGATTGGATGACTTCCATTGAGACTGGAACAGGCTACTAACCTAAGCCGTAAAGGATGACGACGACGACTCACAGAGAATTGTGGGAAGACCCCTTAAGCGATGGTTGGATGACTTCCATTGAGACTGGATCAGGCTACTAACCTAAGCCGTAAAGGATGACGACGACGACTCACAGAGAATTGTGGGAAGACCCCGTAAGCGATGATTGGATGACTTCCATTGAGACTGGAACAGGCTACTAACCTAAGCCGTAAAGGATGACGACGACGACTCACAGAGAATTGTGGGAAGACCCCGTAAGCGATGATTGGATGACTTCCATTGAGACTGGAACAGGCTACTAACCTAAGCCGTAAAGGATGACGACGACGACTCACAGAGAATTGTGGGAAGACCCCGTAAGCGATGGTTGGATGACTTCCATTGAGACTGGAACAGGCTACTAACCTAAGCCGTAAGGGATGACGACGACGACTCACAGAGAATTGTGGGAAGACCCCGTAAGCGATGATTGGATGACTTCCATTGAGACTGGAACAGGCTACTAACGTAAGCCGTAAAGGATGACGACGACGACTCACAGAGAATTGTGGGAAGACCCCGTAAGCGATGGTTGGATGACTCCCATTGAGACTGGAACAGGCTACTAACCTAAGCCGTAAAGGATGACGACGACGACTCACAGAGAATTGTGGGAAGACCCCGTAAGCGATGATTGGATGACTTCCATTGAGACTGGAACAGGCTACTAACCTAAGCCGTAAAGGATGACGACGACGACTCACAGAGAATTGTGGGAAGACCCCGTAAGCGATGATTGGATGACTTCCATTGAGACTGGAGCAGGCTACTAACCTAAGCCGTAAAGGATGACGACGACGACTCACAGAGAATTGTGGGAAGACCCCGTAAGCGATGGTTGGATGACTTCCATTGAGACTGGAACAGGCTACTAACCTAAGCCGTAAAGGTTAACGACGACGACGACGTCTTTAAAATTTATAAACTATTGTACGTCAAAAAAAAAAAAAAAACTGCTAAAAAGTAAATACTCGTACTCCCCTACGGACAAGAAGAAAGGTTGAAACGCTTGATGTTATCAGAAACGGAATAGCTATGCACATCACAGGACCGAAATATTTATATATGATATATATATATATATATTATATTTAATATTTATACTGAAATTACTTCAAGATATTTTTTCCCCTTATTAGGAACATGTTTCAACAACCACTGTGTCCTCATCCTCAGCCTTCGTGATTTTTGTATATAGAAATATCATATAGAAAAATATAGAAAAATCACGAAGGCTGAGGATGAGAACACTATGGTTCTCGAAACGTGTTCCTAATAAGGGGAAAAAATATGTTGAGGTAATTTCAGTATAAATATTAAATATATTATATACATGAAGCAACGGACTGTAGCAAAAAGTATTTGAATATATATATATATCATATATGTATTATGTATTAAATATATATTATATTGCAACGTTAACAAGTATTATAAAATGAATACACTTCTGTCCATGTACCCAAAGCAACTCGTATTTAGTGTTAAACACCGGCCAGGTCGTAGGATTTTTGCGTGTTCGTTGCGTTAAGTATAGGCTATGTGGTTGCGCAATAAACTTATTTTTAAATAGAGCAGTGAGACGTTTAAGACATGAAATAATTAATTAAAACACTGTAAAATAATTACTCAATGGTTTATTAAATATTGCAAAAAAATTAATTTATTATTAAAATTTGAAATCACAGCAAATCCTCTATAAAAATAATGTTAACTTTATCAAATAAAAATTGAATGTTTGTTATTAATATTTTAATGAAAATATTAAAAAACATTATTATTATTAAAATATTATACACTTTCGACAAGCTTCCGCGTGTCCACGACTGTACTTTCACGCACTAAATTTTTAAAACTATTCATCGTACTATCTACTAATTATTTACAAAACACTACCCTGGGTAAATATGCAAATATATGTACATTGTTCCAATGTGTATAAAATACATAGGCCTATACCTATACGATTACAGGTCGTCAATAGAGCATCTGTTTCGAAGACAATTTTATTAATGAATAAGATTTAAATCAGAAAGAATTCATTAAGTTTTCTCTAGCACTTAAAATATAGTTCCTACATTTATATTAGCCAAGCAGGTAATATTATTCACGTGTACAGGCTATAGTTACACATATTTTTTGACTAAACTGTACACCGGTGATGAATCACGACCACGACCGAATGAGTAAACGTCGTGTTTTCAGAACAAGCAATTTTTCGTCTTGACAAGTCCATTTGTACAAATGGTTCACATGTAGTAGCCGTTATAGTAAATCACTGTTGCATTCGTCCTTCTCTCTTTAAGTGTTTTAAAGAAACAAATGTATGCATAAAAACTCGACGGTTATTTACATTTTATGTGTGGTCTATGCAAACGACTCCGACAAAAAGTAAAAGCTAAAACCTGTCCAATTTATTTTCGCATTTCTTCGTTTCTGACGAGACGAGAATACCCGACAAGGCTAAATGTGGTCCAAAGTATCAATTGTTTCTCCCTAATCCTTTACTTCGTTTCGTCCATTTACGTAAACTCAAACACGCGCGCGCGCAGATGTATGAGTGATCACTTTGCGATTTTAATTTAACAAACTGAATTTCATTTATATATCTACGAAGAAAGTCCAATTCTCAGACCCATAAAGGAGTGTGGTAAGGGCCACAACCTTGTAGAATTTTAGGCGTGTTCCTTTAGTTGCTGACTTAAGGGTTCACCTAATGGTCCCGCACATAAGGTTGAACTTATGCAACTTATTCACAACTTCGTTGCATGCATTATGAGACACACTGTAGCCCTGGAATTCAAAATTGCTAACTTGTTCCGGGACAGTACGATCTACAACAATTTTTGACGAATCAGTTCCCTAATCAGTTCTACGAAAAGCCATCCAAGCGGCTGAAATGAGATTCCTCAGGCACGTGGCAGGGTATACTTTCCATGGTCATAAAAGAAACACAGATATATGGCAGGAACTGAATAAGCTATTATGAGTATACTCGACAGGATCGCTCAGTATCGGCTGAATTGGTGGAAACATCTTTGCCGAATGGATGACTGCCGTATCCCCAAACAACTATGGAAATATAAGCCGATGGAACGGAGAGGTGTGGGACGTCCGAGGAAGCGCTGGAGTGACCAGTTCTAATTTTTGCCTATTTGAGACAGGAACAAACAATTCTTGTTTCAATCTGTGAAGATGATGATATTTACGAAGAAGCAAGAAGACAGGAAACGAGAGGATCTCGTACTTCTGGGTATTCAAGGGATGTAATCTGGAAAAATAAATACCTCATACGTGAAGGTATACAAGGTGACAATGGTCTGACCAGTGCTAGCTTACTGACCTAACATGCGGGTTGACACTAATGGAACAAACCGATAATGTCCTGAGCGATAGAAATGAGTACGCTCAGGACAGTTTGTTGGAGAAATGAGACGTGATAGAACGCGAAATAGTGACACAAGAGCGGCAGTGTAAAGTGGATGATGTAGTAAAACTTGTCAGAAGATGAAAAATAGAATAGACTGACCATGTTGACGGATAGAATAATAAAAATAGTGAGAGTTTATAGACCGTTGGGAACACGGAAACCTGACAGACCATAGAAAAGATGGACGTGGGAATTGGATTCGACCCTCAGCAAATCCCATTCATGAGTGAAGAAAAACAGACGATTAAGCCTGTGAAGAAGAAGAAGAAGAAGAAGAAGAAGAAGAAGAAGAAGAAGAAGAAGAAGAAGAAGAAGAAGAAGAAGAAGAAGAAGAAGAAGAAGAAGAAGAAGAAGAAGAATCTTTTACACGTTGAATCAGTTCCCTCGCCACTCGACACCGAAGTTCTCACTTCTAGAGTGTGTTCCACGACGTGGCCTGTGTCGAAAGTCGCTTATCATATGGGCCTCCGGTAGGTTCCTCACTTTAATATTGGTCCTCAGGAACTTTAAGACTAGAAACTATTGGAATAAATAAATAGAAGTAGGAAGAGATTTCGTTAAAAAAAATCAATGATTTTTTACAAAATCCCGTTCACTTGTTGACTTACCCTATCGTTTGTGTAATTTAATAACAGATCGTTAAGGAACGTTACAACAATAATCTTATCGTTTCAGTATCTGTTCAATTACAGCGTGTCACGTGGCGTGTGTGGGCACCCTCTGCGTGTTGCGGTTAGTCTAGCATTAAGGGTAGTGTACTGTAGTTAATAAATGATTATCAGACGGGGGTAGTAACGTCGATTGAACACGTCTCGGTAACCACTAATACTCCCCCCCCCCCAACGTACATACTGACCTTACCTATACACAAACACAGTCTTAATGTGGAGAATTAATTAAACAACAACAGTTTCCCGTCATTAGTGCCAACGGTTTTGCCATTAATAATGGGCGCTGAATCTGCACGCCACAGATGGTGTGTTTAACTACTTCTTGTTTTCAGAGTTTGACTAACGTTTATCGTGATACGCGGGTTTACTTTCTACGGAACAATCGAAAACTACTAATTTTTAGCAAACTCTCAAAATTTAGTCACTGTTTTTAGGAAGCTGACTTTCTTAAAGTAGAATAAATCCTTAAATTTGTAGTGACCGTCAATCAATGAATTTTTCCGGCGAAGAGTTTGTGAGAATCGGTCAAAAAGTATTAACACAAATTTTAAATTTGTGACAGTTCTGTGTTTGGTGTCGTAACAGCTCAGCAACAGTTGTACTGGTGGTGACAATAAATAATGTCGAAACGTCGACACAAATAATTTAAAATTTGTTATACTTTAACATTCTTTGACAAAAAGATAATCCAGATGGATTCTTCTTCTTCTTCTTCTTCTTCTTCTTCTTCTTCTTCTTCTTCTTCACTACATGGTTTGGGCTATAGCTCGTTCCGACTTTACAGAAGAACAGCCGAGAGCTTCCTTCCAGTGTGGCAGGTGCTGTCTCAGTCAAGGCCGCGTTCAAGTATGTTCCAGACTCTTCAAGAGCCCACTTGAAATACAAATTAGCGTCAGCAATTAAGTCGAGGATGGAAAATTTATAGAAGGCTGCGTGACCTATAAAAAAGCATACCAGCCGTCTTGTCGGAGTTACGTGAGCGATTTTCCTTAGCGCGGATCGAGTACAAGTAGTGTAGCGAAGTGTTGTTGTGTTATAATTAGTGCGCAGTTCTTTATAGTTGACATTGTTGTACTTGAATTGTTGTAAGAGACTATCTTGTTGATTACAAATTATTAATTGTGATCATTAAAGCTGGTTATTAGTGACTTCATTGGTGTCTTTAGTTTGTTTTCCACTCCACCATAGTGGGACCGTCGTAACAATACGATTATATTAAAATGTTAGTAAATAGTCATATGTATCCGTGCACGAATGAATTTCCTTACTTGAGACAGTTTAGTAAGGTCTGTGTTCCCTACCTGTGTTACAAGCATGAGGCCTGCCACCTTCTGCCTTAATGTTCTCCCCGATGTTCTGTCTAGGTTGTCTCGGTAAAACACACATAAATTGGATGTCTTACCAGTCTTCCCTGTTCGAGATAATTACATACGGATATTTAATGTGGTCGTTTTCCCTTCCCTCCAACAACATACGCAGTAGATCAACAAAGATTCGTCCGCATTTAGCCCAATGAAGAAGAAGAAGAAGAAGAAGAAGAAGAAGAAGAAGAAGAAGAAGAAGAAGAAGAAGAAGAAGATGATGATGATGATGATGATGATGATGATGATGATGATGATGATGATGATTATAATGAAAATTGAACTTTTGATTGTGGGTCGTTTCGGAAAGGGAGCTAACAAGAAAGCATATAATTAGATAGTTTACCACTATTGGAACACCAACGATGTAGCGTGAATTTTGAAGTGGACAGGGATACACACATGGCAAGACATTTCCTTTCTTTTAGCACACGTTGTCAGCCAAGGAGGAAACTCGTTACACAAAGAAACCTTTATGTCCTCTTTCGATTTTTGCTTCATTTTTCAGTTGACGCAAAATTTACAATCGCGTTTTTCAAGCGAAAAAGCGGTATGAGATATCGCAAGCATAGGCGTAGGCCTACTGTATACGCCGAACCTGGCTAACATACGAAGCGGCTGAAAATTGCCAGAATCGAAGAAGCGAGATACGAAAATGGAGCATTATTCGCTGTCTCGTGTAGGCAAATATCGTTTTTTTTCTAGTACTAAGTGTTCTTTTTAGAGCCAAAATATTTTTTAGAGTATTTCCTATCATTAGGTGGCAGTAGAAGACGGTCCCGGTTCAATGAGATCTGACTCCATTGAATAAACCAGGGACACACATAATCGGATTAAAAATAATAAAGACCAACAGAGAATCACATAACTAAACGGACAAAACACAAATAGGTACGTAGTAACTGCTGCATATCCGTTCCGAAAACGAACATAGCTGCTAACTGAGCATTTTGCCGGTTTATACAGCGGCAACACATTAGGTGGACGAATGTGTCCTCCTCCCGTTTGTACAGTGACAACTAGTACGTGATCAATGGCCGTACGCAGTAAAACATTGCCGATGTCTGAGCTGGCAACACAAGACGGTGCAAGTGCCCAGCAGTTCGAAAACAATCCTACGCTATTCTTGAAGTTTCTCTACTAATATTGTTGGCATTTAAAATTATTCAATAGCTAAAGTAATTATTATGTAATATAATTAATATTGTTTTCTTTCATTTTCAGTCGTGTTGCCGCCGGTAACAGCGGTTACGTGGACGCCACGCTACTGGCTACACTAGTGTTTGAACATCAGACCAATTATGGCACATGGTAAGCCTACAATCGTTTACAATGCGCCTTAACTGGTATGAACCAGCTTGATAACTATGTAAATTTACTTTCTTGATGGCAGTTTCACAATTTTCAAGCACAGGTGGGGCATTATCAGTATATCATTTAAATTACAATAATTAATACAGTTATAATAAAAATAAATTAATATGCAGAGCAGGAAGCAGAGTTTCAATATTTTATTCTGTAGGGACTTAGTAGGTGTGCGCTTGCCCTTCTTAATTATAATAATCATAACAACTTTCAATTCGAATCTATACCTGCATACAAATTAACGTGAAAATGTATATAAAATTGTTTCCTGAGAAGTGAAAGCCTTGTTTACTACGCTTAACCACACAGTTACCCTTTAAACGCTTCCTAGTGTGTCTTACAGCGAGGCCTATAATTTTACAAATTACAAAATTATACTGGAGAAACTGTTTAATAAAAATTTGTAAAACTCGATTAAATCACCCGTTTGAATATCTAAATACAAGGGTCGCACGGGTGCGCGCGCATACAAACACACAATTAATTTTGAATTTTCGCGCAAAAATATATTTATTTAGACCATATTAATTCAAAGTGTTCACCTTTATGTAACGCTGATTAAAAATTATGAAGGTTTCACTAACCACAAGACTGTGTAATTAACATGCTGATCACTTTGTGTGTGAATATTTTTTACAAACAACGTCCTTGAAATGTGACAGTCAGAGAACACTTTTCTGCAGTCACCTTGCAAGTAAATATATAGATCCTGTATATATACATATTCTCGTAAATACGGTATTTAATAATAATGTTGAATAAATTCACGAGCCTTTAATAACATCAGCCTTGTAATTGATGTTCAAGTGGTTTCATGTATAATTTTTTTCTCAAATTACATACTTAAAGCGTGACACCCAAACAAGCATCATTCTGCAGTCACCTTATAAGTAAGTTTTATATTACTTTACACTTTCTCGTATTCATTGTTTGGACGAATATTAATAAAGGATTCCACCTTCTAGCATATGCAGTGATATAGATATTATCAGCAGAAATGAAAATTATCTGAAGAATGCTTTTTGAGCACTTGAATCATCGGCTAAGAGTATGGGCTTGGAAAGACCCCTTTTTCTGAAAGAGTAAAAGGCTTCGTATATCTGGGGACATATCGATGCTGAGAATAACCGCACAAAAAAAATCAAAAGAATAATTCTGGCTGCTAATAGAAGCTATTACGGGTTGAATAAACATTTTAAATCAAGACTATTAACCACAGAAACTATAGCCACGCTTTATGAGACATTGATAGGGCCTGTATTGACACATGGCTCTGAGTGCTGGGTACTCATGAAAATTGATGAACAGAGGCTGGCTGTGTTTGAAAGGAAGATACTGAGAAGGATTTATTCAACAGGACGGAGTCTGTTGAAAGAGAAATAATAATGAATTACATGGTAAGTACAATGACATTACAGTTATCTGATTTGCCAAAATTAATAGATTAAGATGGGCAGGACACGTTCAGAGAATGGATGACGAACGTACGGCAAAAAGAATTATGAAACACAAGCTAATAGGAAAAAGGAAGATTAGAAGACCGAAGAACAGATGGTTGGGCCAGGTCGGCAGTGATGCGAGGAAGCTGGGCGCAGTGAATTGGTGGCGGATGGCTGAGGACAAGAATAAGTGGAGGCATTTCCTTTTGGAGGCCAAGGCTCGATCTGGGCTGTAGAGCCAAGGATGTATATATGTACGTATGAAATTCGTTGGACGAAAGGCTTAAAAAACGTTACAGTGGAATCGAGTTTAACACGAATCAGTCTTTCAGCCTACAGTCAAAATCCCTAACAGAATACAGGTAAAACAAAAACTTAAAAATTAATTTAAAACTATAGTAGAGACCGCTCATTGCTCATACGGACAACCTTATCATTCGGCTAACATCACAATCATCATTATCACCTTATATAAGGATTAAACGAAAAATTGTTTGTTCCGGTCAGAGGTACCCCCCCCCCAAAGGTCATGGTGCAAATTCACCAAGTATTCAAAAATCCCCCCTAAATTTGATATCGTTGGTAGGGGGGATCAAAATACAGGGGTGTAGAATAACGCCCAGTTAATGGTGGATTTGGGTCTTTACCTAAACATTTTTGAAAAACTAAAGCCATTTAAGCAATTATTGGAATCAAAAAACTAATTTTTTTCTTTTCATCAATACCAAAAGGGTTTCTAGTATGCCTAATGAATAACTAAATAATGAGAAATGTAAAAGCCTGGTCAAACGTGGCCTAACATAATTATTGGTACACTATGCCTTATCAAGATAATTTAACTTGATTTTGTAATGCCATTCATTATCTTCATTGATTTGTTTGATTTACGACGTTTGTAGGGGGGGGGGGTAAAGCGAGCTCTGCGACTTTCACCATGCACCATGCTGTGGGCACCCCTGGTTCCGGTCGCAAGCACATAGACTAGAACTGGTCACTACCACGCTTCTTCGGACGTCAAACACCTCCCGGTCGCGTCGACTTCAATAGTTGTTTGGTGATGCGGCAGTCGGTCCGTTCGGTTAAGACGTTGCAACCATTTTAGGCGATATTGGGCAATCCTATCAAGTATACTCATAATAACTAACATAGCTAATAATATCACTTTCTTGAAATCTTGATCTTATGTACATTATGTATAAGCTGAGGGGACGGAGAGGTGTGGGACGTCCGAGGAAGCGCTGGAGTGACCAGCTGTAACATTTGCCTATTTGAGACCGGAAGAAACCATTCTTGGTTTAAACCTTGGGGATGATGACGACGTACATTATATGTAAGCCTCTTACTTTAATCACCTGTTTCGTTATTGTTACCAATTTTACACTTACTAATTTATTTGGTAAATAAGTATTTAACACATTTGGTGAATGTATGACTGTTTTTATAAAGTACAGTATTTTTTATAGTGTTTAAAATTAATGACCGCTTGTGGAAAACACTTTCATGCGCGTATATGTTAACAGTATTTGTTCAGTACTAAAGACGATTTTCCCTGTTGAGTAAATAATCAGCCGCCTTCATCAGTTTGCCCCCACTCCTTAGCAACTTGCTCACCCTCAACCATTTTGGTTTAGATTTTTGTTTAATACTTGTGTCCAGGTTGGTTATTGCTATTGGTTCTTGTTGGCTCTCGATCGTTTGAATTGGTGTTATTCTGTATAGGCCCCCCTTTATAAATATTTTAAAGTTTTACATGAACAAGTTACTGGCATGTTGCACAACCCCCTACCAGGAGGACCAGAGACCGTTCTGTCAGGGTCACAATCCCTTAGCCAAAATGCCCCTGTTTTAGGGCGCAGGAGGTTCGCCCTCACCCTTCTCTTTCTGAGATAGAATTTTGTGGCTTTGTATCAGTTATTCTGATACTGAACGTTTCTTAGTATTTCCAGTGCTCACCTACCACTGGATTATTTTATAAGACAATTGCAATACCCACATTGATTTATGCGAGTGAGGCGTGGGTCACGACAAAAAGGAAAGCCGAAAGATTCAGAATGCTGAAATGCAGTTTCTTATATAACCTAATCCTTGAAGAAGAGAAGAAGAAGAAGAAATGTATAGGTGTGGTATACAGTTTTTGATGCCAGAAACATGTACCATGTAAGGGAAAATAAATCTTAATTGAGAAGTAGTATTAAATATTAAGTAATGTACATTTCAAGAAAAGGCCTATATTTGCGATTTGGAACAACATTCGAAGTCGCATCCCAGCTTCCAAACTTTACTATCATTCCAATCGCCATCCTTCAGACTTCTCTCCGGCATTGCATTATTTATGCCTTTTTATACAGGTCTTTAGCGGACTCTCTCTTTCTCTTCTTTCAGGAGGCCATACTCTAGTAATTTTTTTTGGCCATCCATTTTGCCCAAACGACACACACATATCAATCTTAATCTTCTTGCGTCAATCGTGTCATTTATACTGGTGCACATAGTCATTCTTTCTCTTATTTCTTCTTTTAAAAGAAGAATATATGCTTTTTTTTTTGTATATGCTTGCAACATAAGCGTACAGTACCTTCTCCAGCACCCCATTTAGCTTGTTATCTTTTCCTCGTATGTTCTATAGTCCTTCCCACACCTCAGCACGATACGTTACAGTAGTTTCCACTAACGCCTTATATGTTCTGATTTGTTTTTCGGGCCTTAGTCGATTGCTCCATAAAGTAGAGAGTAATTGTCTCGTCCCTTTTTCTCTTGTCGATATACGATTTTTTACCTCTGCTACACTTGTGCCGACTTTTGTAACCACGACACCAAGGTATTTGTATTAATCGGCTCTTTGCACAACTAACCGTCTCAACAGTATATCTCTGCATGTATTTCCAACAACACATCAGTCGTCGTCGTCGTCAACCTTCACGTCCTAGGCTAGTAGCCTGTTCCAGTCTCAATGGAAGTCATCCAACCATCGCTTACGGGGTCTTCACACACTTCTCTTCCCCCTTTGGATGATAGTCAAGGGATCATATTGAAAATCTAGTTGGATTCTCTCTAGGTTTAACCGACATTCCGTTTTGTACAGGAAGATTTTCTTATTTAAACTTTCAGCTATGCCTAGCTCCATTCTAATATGATCGTTTTTAATAAGATCTCTCCTGATACAACCCTTTACAGACCTCAAGAACCTCATTTCCGCTCCTTGTATTCTAGATATGTCTTTGGCCTTTCTAATGCAAGTCTCACTACCATACAGTAGTTGATGTCCGGCCATTACATTATAATATTTCAATTGCGTCTCTTTCCTTGTTTCCTTCTTTAAATCTTTAATGATACAGCCACAAAGTGACTGGAAGAGACTAGTTTTGCTTTCACTCTTCTTATCATCTTGGAATGTGATGCTACACCCTACATACTTGAAATCTGGCGAGTCCTGTATGAAAACCTTTGTTCTAATATGATATGACTCAGAAAAAGCCATAATTCTTGTTTTGGATAAGGAAATTGTTGATTGTAACCTGCCAAAATGTCAGTAAGATAAAACAACGACCTCATATTAAATCTTATTTATATACACCGTTTAGCCTATTTCTGATATTGTTCATCTAACTTCCAAGATGTATAATGTCATAAATATAATTTAAAAAAAAATGTTTAAAATTATCTTCCTTAAAAAAAACAAGGCAATATATGAACTGAAAAATTCGTTCAACTAAACTCATTCTCAAATACATTTTAATAATTTATGGAGTCATCGACCTTAGTTTGTAGTATGCATTACAAAAACAAATTTCTTGCTTACTTGTTTTCAATTACCACGTAAATTCACTTCACGGGAATTAAAAATTTTACAATTATTTGTAAAATTAATGAAGTGATTAAATTGAATTTTGTTTAACGCATGGGCTTGCTGCAAAATAAAGTGCACCCCGCTTCCAAATATATTTGACGCGAAGCGAGCCAGTGTTCAGACCAGACCAGACGACCTCTGACAACATCCGGTTTTGGCACAGGCATTTTTTGCTGCAATTTCCGGACTGTTGCTTCAATTATAATTCTGACTTTTTAAATCGCGCTTTTGCGGACTTTCCACTTTTTGCCTCTAAAAAAAAAAGATTTTATACTGATTCATATTCAAAAAATCGTTGCGTAGAGAATAAAACATTAAACAGGTCTGTATTGATTGTCAGTTTTGTACCAACATTAGACGATAGATTTCGTACGTAGTAAAAGCTTCGGTACTTAAACAAACGAAATTGCATTGCAGCTGTGAGCGCTTAGCATAGGGATCGATCATTTGCATGATACATTACTGTAGGCCTATATGTATAATGAAGTTGTTACATTTTTATGTAAAGGAGAATATTTACTTCTAATGACTAATAACGGATTTTACATAACAACGCAATGCTGTTCTTAAAAAATACATTTTTTTCCTGTAAAAATAAAACTTTCATGTGCTTCAAACATAATAAAAAATGTGGTAAAGATACACAGTTTGAAAAAAGACGTCATTTTTCACAAAAAAAGGCTATACTCCTTCATGTATTGGGACAGACGTAACAGTTAACATTTTGTCTGTGCAGAACTTGGAAATCTAGTTCAGTTAATAAACGCTTAGGCCTGATCTACTGTGTTAAATACACACTCCATTGTGTGACAATGAAATGCGTGAATAAAAACAGCTGTTAATCTTTGAAAATACATCTTTGAAGTGTCACAGAATTTAAATACCTCGGGACCTTGTATGCGGATACAAGTGGTATACAATGGGTAAAGAAATTATTGAGAGACTTAACGCTGAAAACAGAGCATTTTCGTCAATTCTTGGCGTCATTCTTTTGAGCTGGTAAGCAAAGAAGAATGTAAGCTAAGCTATAGAAACTACAGCTATTACCACAGATGTTTTTATTTTGTTGCGATATATAAAACAATGAATCAATTAGCCATTAAGTGGCGTAATAAAATATTTCATTGTCGCTCCGGCACAGTCACACTGGTTTTGTTTTGGACAGTACCGTAAAAATTATCACAATTTACTTTTACTTTATTGATACTCTGTCCATATTGCTTCTGTCAAAGTGACACGCGTCTGTAGCGTTTCAGATGTGCCACGCCTGTTTGTTTACATCACGAATAAACTAAGTATGGAAAGAGTATAGTAACGTGTACTTGAAAAATTAAAAAATAATTAGATCTAATTATTCAACCAAAGTGAATCCACACTTCTGTAATTGATAATTATTGAAACACATCGCGATGTAGTAATGAAATTGTGTCGCTGGAGGTGTGAGATTGAATCAGCAGCGAGTTATCAGTTTGCAACAACACCTAACTTAGTTACAGGATAGTGCTGATGTCTGCACAAAGTTTCACTAATCCGGTTGATGTAAGAAACCAAAGCGTAAGTTACTTTACTCTCTTCACACCGTCATCAGACGCGTTCATCTATTATTAAGGGAATAGAATACCTATACACTAACTGGATACGTGGCAAACTAACTTTGTCGTGTGGTTTCCTGCATCCATGATTGTGTCTAACAACTATTAGTGATAGAATTATTTTATTGTGCGAGGGTCAGTTGAAAAGTTCGAGGAGCGATATTGTGACGATTTAAAGACAATTTAAATAGCACAAATTAATTTTTTTGTTCTTATAACAAGTGAGAGTATAATCCACCCTCCCTATGTACCCAGATACCTGTATCAACCTGTAAAAAGGCTAGTACGAACATGCAAAGTACAATGTTATTAAGCGAAAACTAATAATCCTTATATTTAAATAAAAGACGTAATAATAATAAATGAAATACCTAACTCCTAACTAAGAAAAGGTAGGATAATTTATAGTAGTTAATTAATGGACAATTAATAATAATAAAGGAACGAACTACTTTTCTCTCAGCGTGTAAACTGCGCCCGCTTCCATACTCCCTGCCGCTAAACTAACGCCAGTCGACCTAGACTCTCTGACATGTAAGCAAAATGTGTCGTGAAGTTAAACTTACGTTTATGTCGCTAAAACCGATGTAACAAGAAGTTAGTGCTTTTCTTTTAATTAATCCACATGTAGCGAAAGCGAAATGAAGCTTAAAAACTAGTAATGTAGTTCAGATGTTGTGAAAATATTATTAATAAATAAAAACTTAGCCGACACATCTCTTTATGAAAAGCAAGTGGTAAGATATGTTCCATACCATGTAAAAGGTAACATCAGTGCTGTTAAAAAAAATTAAATGTGAAAAGTGAACACCAACGCCAGAAGAGAAGTTACGACAACTGTATGAACTCCCAGTAGCAGAATCCCAGCGTCATGGGATTGTAGCCTAGTGGTAGGACTAACATTTTTTGTGTGATGTAAGATTCATATTGTTACGTCATTAGAAAACCTCCTACATGTTTCTCGGCTATCTCGGCTGTAATGTTGTGTGCCTACGTGATTCTTAACATGCGAGTGTTACGTAACACTATTAAGTGTTACGTAATAGGGAACATTCTCGTACATTCGATAGTGTTGTTCGACAAGCTTCTCAACTAGCCCAACGGTGCGTGTACCTGCGAAGGTCGCGCTGAAGTAACCTCTAAAATTTTCGATTGCTTGTTAAGGACGCATATTATGGAACCCTGCAGACTATAAATAGCCCATACCCGCCTCTTAGTGTTGAGTTACTGTCGGGCGATTTACACAATGCGTTTCAAGTCGTGTACTAGTAAAAAGTGATTATAGTGCGAAAGTGATATTAGAATTAAAGGGATAATAGTGACATTATTATTTGTGTGGAGAGATTAACTTGAATTATTGTACGAGAATAATTTTGTTGAATACCTTAAAGATTACAAACTGTTAATTGTGATAATTAAAGCTGGTTTTTAGTGAGATCATCGGTGTCTTGTATTTTCTTTTCCACCGTACCATACGACGATCAGTGAGACTGTCGTAAGAATATATTTTTTTTGAAACATCTGTTAATTTCCAAATCTATCTGCAAATTTATTCATTGATTACCCGCTGTTGGAAATTTACGTGTCACCCATGTATTGAAAAATCGACAAAACCATGAACTCTTGGTTAAAGAAGGTCTGGCGCCAATAGAAATTCACAACAAAATGGTAAATGTGTAAGGAGACTGTGCGCCTTCAAAAGCAATGGTTTATAAATGGACACTCGAGTTTAAACGTGGTCGTACGTGGGACCATTGAAGATGATTCCCGCGAGAACGCCCCAAAAATGCAACAACGCCTATTGCAGAATCCAGCAGCTTGCTCAAAGTTTTTTCACACCACTTTCTCCATTTAAAATACGATACACACGCTCACGTGAAATACCTATGATCTCGGCAATATCGTCCGCTCTCAATCACCGATTTTCCAAAAACGTGTATGAAGTTTTAACATTGAAAATGTTTATAAGGACGTGTCGCACATTTGCGGCCGATCGCTAGTGCGTTATCGAAAATGGGAACCGGTGAGTTTCCATAGAAACTATTCCTTTGTTGTCAATAACGTAGAAAATTTTGAATTTTTATGAATGCGACTACATTTAACTTATAATCTGTACATTGGTAAATGAAGAAAAATAAAAATATATATTTTTTAGATTTATTGAAGCATTTTCAATGCCCTTCTATGTGCATTGCATTTGTGCAATGCCTGTAAATTTTTTTTAACGATACCTGAGTCGTTACAATTTTGGGTCTCCACCGCGAGGATTATTTATAATGCTCTTACTACCACGTTACTACCATGCCTTCCGTTATGTCGACTAAATACAAATTAAACATCTCCACTGGTGAAAGACAACAATCTTGTCTTAACTCCTTATATATACGGAAAGAGTCCCTAGTAGATATCGAGTTCCGGTCATAATAAAAACTCAGTTTCTGTGGAACGTTTCAAGATTTATTTAATCCTATAATCATGGATATATTGTTGTGGGACTCACAAATACACACATTATACAACACTACACTAAGATATAACACACATAATATCACATATTAGTTACATTTAATAGTTATACACACTTACATTGACAGTGTGTCAATCTATTACGTAACTCAGTATGTTGTGAATCAAATGTGAATATTGTATAATAATGTTGAATATAATATCAACATATGTTGGGACTATATACATAAATATATAAGGCCAACTTTCATCTAACCTTCACTTGTAGGACGAAAATGTCTTGACTAAGTATGTCCTTATCACTGTATTCTCAATCCTACTGAATTAATATTATTACGACGGTCTAATTCATCGTCGATACAGTGGAAAACAAAATACAAGACACCAATGAAACCACTAATAACAAGCTTATATATCACAATTAAATAATTTGTAATCAACAAGATAGTCTCTTACAATAATTCAAGTAGAATTCGTCCACACGCAATAATAATGTCAACTATAAAGAATTTCGCACTAATTATAACACAACGCTTCGCACTAATTATAGAACTCCGCTACAATACTTCTACAAACACTCGATCCGCGCTAAGGAAATCGCCCTCTGTAATTCACTGACCAGCCGACTGCTATGACTTTTTATAGATAGCGCACGCTTTCTAGAAATTTTCCATCCTCAACTTAAATGTTGACGCTATGCGTATTTCAATTGTGCTCCTGGAGAAACTGGAAAATACTTGAATGCAACCTTGACTGAGACAACACCTGCCACACTAGGAGGGTGGAAGGACGCGCTCGGCTGTTTGAGAGGGTTATCGTTACAATATGAAATCACCTGAAAGGACCTGTCCTAACTTGAAAAGAATAATCTCACACCATTCGAGTCTAAGACAACACCAAGTCGTTTAGTTGTTGTCAGAATAGTTGTATACAATACTTGTAATCAGAATTCATTGACCTAGTTTTTAGACACAAACATGAGACGGGCAAATAGTTATGAGTCTGAACTATTGGTCGCTTATGCGAATGGTTTGGACTAAACACAGACAGACAATATTACTCAACTCTGGAGCGCACTCGGTGCAATGTGCATTGCATTTTTATAGTTGAGTTGTTATTCATAGTTTTACTACACTGTCAGTTCGCAATGTCTGTAGTCGTACACGGCTGTTCTACATTTGCCAAGTCCTATTATATTACACAGATACACACACACGCGCGCGTTTGTACATTTAAAAGCTTTTACGTGTTGTATTGCACGCACAACGTTGCCAGTAAGTGTTTTAAAAAGTTTGTTTTTACAAGTAGTATTACTTTGTGTTTCCCTTCTCCCGCATTCGTTTTGGCTATTACGTAGGAAACAGTGCTTCCTGTACAAGCAAGTGACTCGATTACGCAATGGAAACCTCCCCCACACACACACACACACGCCCGTAACTTTAATTGCAGAGGACATATGTATATATGAAGTGATACCCTGTTGTGGGAACAATACGAAGGAAGATCCCTTGACACTGAAGAAACCACAGTGGAAGACTGGAATTAATTTGTAGATTGCGTATTTACAGGTAGTGTAGTTTATATTAACTATGTAACTCACATATTGTTTCACCTGAACAAACCAGAACATTTTGGATACTCTTCTTCTTCTTTATCTTTGCGTGTAAGCCACTGTGGACTACGTTTTGTTCTCCCTTCTTTTCCTCTCTCTTCCTCCTCCCCCACATCACCTTCATTTTTGGTCGGTGTATTAAAATATTATTTTATAATATTTTCATTATTTTAATAAATGTATAATTTTAAACAAATCACATTGCTTAGTTTTTATTTGAATTAGTTGTATAATTAGTAAATTATTATTATTCTATTGTAAATATTGAGATTTTCCCAGAAGATTTTAATTATTGAGATTTTTATTTTATTACCTTTTAATTAATCTGACATTTTGAATGTCTGGAAATTGATGTTTATTATTTAAACAGTATGTGGCTAAATTAGACTTTAAAATTTGGATTTTAAAACGCGTTGTGATGTAGAAGGAATTTGTTGAGGAGCTTTTCTTATTCAATGATTCCACAAGATGCAGTGAGCTTACAATGCAGCTGTTCCGCGGTAATGTAATCGTTTACCGAGTGTTTCGCCATTGACCAATGTTTACGGTGGTATCGCTCCAGAATAAGAGCCTTCTTATTAGTTTTCAAAGATCCAATTTAATTCCACATAAGACTAAAGCGTTGGACATTTTATCCGCTTCACTTTTCGGCGCATCACCTAGACCCGACACGTCCGTCTGACTCATCTATGGTCTTCCTCTTTGCGA
Source organism: Magicicada septendecula (assembly GCA_034769895.1). Classification (NCBI taxonomy): domain Eukaryota; kingdom Metazoa; phylum Arthropoda; class Insecta; order Hemiptera; family Cicadidae; genus Magicicada; species Magicicada septendecula. The sequence goes on along the minus strand of JAWRYS010001319.1, from coordinate 88,062 downwards.
ATCAATTGTGAACAATCAATGGCAGCTTCCCTAGCTGGCTGTTCCTCTCATTCATCGTCTGACACACTAATACTTCTGAGTTCATACCGTGTCTCAGGTTTATGTGCCATGTAATATCGGCCACTCTGGAAGAAATGGGACCGAGAACACGAACTGTCAGAAGCAAAACAAGAAAACAACACACATTCGTGACAAAACAAACTAAAGAAACACGACACACTTTCGATTTCAAAGTTACGAAAATCTTGGGACGAACCAACAATAAGAAAATTAGACAGTGCATGAAGGGCGTTGAGATTTACCGGAAACGGGAGGCAGAGGTCAACCACAGAACTGCATATACCTCTAAATTAGCGACCGCTTGGAATTTTTCTAACTGATAGTTCTCAAATTAGCAGATAAAAAACGACCACAACACACTCACCTCCACGCTCAAACCATCCCACGGTAATGAGCCCAAGGGAAGAAAGACATAAAACGCGCTCAGTAACGAAATCAAGTTCAATACACATTGGAAATGTTCCGGGATTACGGAACGAAACGTCAGCAATATAAAAATAACATATACGGATATACCAAAAACGTGCTATAAAACACACACACACGCGCGCGCCACCACACACACACACACACACACACACACACACACACACACACACACACACACACACACACACACACACACACACACACACACAATATCTTCAAATAAATAAACTGCAAGTATTTTTTTAATGCTACAAATTAGTACATTATTTACAAAATTTTGACTAACTGATTATTAAGAAGACTCTAACTTAATTTTATTAATTTACAAATATTGTAATTCCGTTTACTTCTACAATTAATTATAAGATGTATTTTAAAACTTCCAACTTGCTTAAAAATAAGCCTTTAAAAATAAGTCATTCAAGTGATTATAGAATTTCTCTGATTGATCCCCCCCCCCCATTTTCTCCCAGTAGTTACGCCTCTCTCTTGAGTTCAGTAGTCTCATGCAAGAATAGAAACCAATAATTTATTTAATGGCCTCATCGTAAACAAAACGACCGAATAAATAAATGGATTCCTGTTGGTTCCGCTAATTTTTCAATCCTAGCGCGGTCGTGTGTTTGTGTGTTTTGAAATCACGAATGACAGTAGAACCTGTTGACGTTCATTAATTGAGACAACAAAATATTGCCCGGACCTTGCAGTGGCTACCTAATGAGTGTCCGAACTAAGCACGTCATTTATCTACCGGACAGTCTTCCACCGTCTCGTCTAATGTATTCCTTCGGTTGGCATTTTTTGTTGAATATTCACGTGTATACGAAATCATCATCATCTTTGGAAGTTGGAGGAAAGCTAAACTGATCTGTTTACATTCCAAATTTTTCTTCGACACGGCTTGAGTATAAAAAATAACACATTCATAATCAATTAATTCTCATTCAATTAATAACAGAAAGTGTTATTCCTCCAGTTCTAAATAGCCTACTCGTTACCATTTCGCGCCTGGTTGTAATTGTGTTATCTGGCAGGCCGGTTTATCTAAATTGCTCTTAAAATACGCGTAAATGCGTCAGGCCTTTTACATAAACTACACAATTCAACTGTAAATTTATTATTATTATGATTATTATTATTATTGAAGTGAAAACTTCTATAGGCACGTTGGGCGATTTTTGGATGGGTAAAATCTTATGAGTTCGCGTCACCGACATGCTAATGTTAACAGTATATCAGTAGCTATAAGTATGACGTTGCGCGTGGCCAGCAGAGAAAGTATAGATTATACTTGTGTGTAATACTATTATTTATACTATTTAACACACATTTATTGTTTACGTACTTTATTTTGGAGTTTCTTACACTGCCGAATTTGCTATCGCGTGTTCGATCCCTAGCGCGATTTCGGCTTTCCGTATTAACAATTAACGCAATACTTATGATCTATTTTACATTATTTTTATTCTTATTAATTACTTATACTATATTATATGATATTTACATAATTGTTATTTGTCCGTCTGGCTGTTAACTTAGGGTTTTTCGTCATGTCTAATGTCGAAGTATGTATTTTTAATAGTTTTTTTTATTATTGTAAGATTGTAACATTAGTGCTGTGTATATGTATATAAGTAAAGTTAAATTGACTACGTGGAAAGTTTAATGTGTGTATACTGTGCATTGTTTAAATTGTGTTTTAGTTTGATCATTATTTTAAATGTTCAAATGTAGGATCACTGTGCAGTACAAAAGTGAGTACTAAATATGTTAATATTTTTATATAGAAAAATGAATAACATAAACAAAGCATGTATTTTATTAATTAATTGGAATATCCAAAAAAACCACTGTTATTTCATAGTTTTAAGTTTTCACTTCTGTCGGCAGTCCTCAATGACTGCCTATTTTTAAATTTTTTATTATTAAAGTTATGCCTCCATGATGCCAGGGAACTCACTCTCCAGCACTGGCAAGATCGTTGGTATATAGAGGATAGATGAAGGATCATACCAAACTTGAAGGAATGGATCGACCGCCAACACGGTGAGGTCAACTACCATCTGACCCAGTTGCTCAGTGGCCACGGCAATTTTAATGCCTACCACCATAGAATGGGGAAGGCACAATGCCCAGCATGCCAATACGGAGACTCTCCCCATGAAGATGCCTCGCACACGTTTTTAAAGTCCTGCATATTCGCAAGACAGAGGATGGTACTGGAAATGAAGCTCGGGGACTTCACGCCCGAGAGCATAGTTGCGCTTATGCTTCGTGGTAAGGCTGAATAAGACCACATCAATGCATTTATTCAGTGGGTCCTACTAGAAAAAAAAGACACGCCCAACTTGCACCCAACGGGGAGTAGAAGATGAGGAACAACTAGAAGGAGCCCGATAAGGGCTCAATAGGTTCCATCCTGAAGTAATACGCTAAGTGGTTTCAGGATGGATATGAATCCCTTAATTAGAGGTGGGTTTTTTAGTGGGTGAGAGTTCCACACAGCAGAGGAAGCACGGCCTCCTCTGATGGGGCATAAATTATTTTTCCCCCTCTATAAAAAAAAAATAATATTAATAAAGTAATGCCTGAGGGTAGGCTCTCTGATTTGAATTTTGGTTTCCATCTTCCCCTTGCCGTCCTCCTTCGGTTCTAAATATTACCTTTTCTCTTATAAATCAACCAACAGCTGAATTCTTCTTTATCTCAGGCTTTGAATTAATTCCAACTTTCCAAAGGATGTGCAAAGATCAATTTGCTTTCCTGTGCCAAGAATTGTATTCAGGAGTTATCTCTTTTTGTCCAATCTTCTTAGGACCTCTTTACTATTCACCGTTTCTAATCACTTACTTCTTCCAGTCTTCCCCGTCAATACACTTTAAAGCTTTCCAGGTATTTCTTGTCCATTTTTCTAGTGTCCACGACTCTGCAGAGACCTAAGAGTAAAATGAAGACAGAAAGAGAATGGATGTCGGAGTTCAAAGTAAACAAGGGTTTAATGCAGGGGGATGTAGGCTACTGTTCACGATTCTAATCGATCTGATGATGGAAAATGCAGTTCGGAAGTTACAGATAAATCCTCGGGGAATGGCTTACAGATATTAGATGGAATGGCTTAATGTGTAGCATACCTGAATATGACGTGGCGCTGATTACTGGAACAGAAGCCTAAGTAGAAGTAGGTCTTGAAATAAACAAAGAAAAGCCAAAGTACCTACTAGTAACAGGTAGAGCAGGTTTAAGGCTCCAGGGAATCTGTTTACGAGAGGAAGATATATCATTTATGAAAGATGCGAAAAATTCAATACTTGAGAGCACTTATCACAGGTGATTATAAAATGTCTCGCAAAATACATGCTTCAACATCATTTCCAGCTTTAGAAAATAGAGGAAATGACTGTGGCTAACCTTACTCCGAGGCTGCTTTTGATACTACAAGTATTTAAAAATTTTACATAAACAAGAATGAAGATATCAGAGCACTACTCAAAGTAAAGGACATAAATGAAATTATTTCCATTTTCAGAAGACATGATGGGATCATCTGTAAAGGATGACAGAGGATAGATTGCCGAAAGCGGCACTGAACTCTAAATCCATTGGTAGAACAGACATGGGTCGTCCGAGGTGAGATGGGTGCCGGAACAGGTTTATATAATTATATAACCTAATTCTTGAGGAGGAGGAGGAGGAGAGGAAGAGGGGGTGTGGCGGAGGGGGAGGATTCGAGGGGAGGAGGAGGAGGAGGAGGAGGAGGAGGAGGAGGAGGAGGAGGAGGAGGAGGAGGAGGAGGAGGAGGAGGAGGAGGAGGAGGAGGAGAAGAAGGAGAAGAAGAAGAAGAAGAAGAAGAAGAAGAAGAAGAAGAAGAAGAAGAAGAAGAAGAAGAAGAAGAAGAAGAAGAAGAAGAAGAAGAAGAAGAAGAAGAAGAAGAGTATGACTAATGGGCGGACGGCAGACATTGGACGATGGGATGCGAGAGGCGGTGGCAGCCGTAAAGAAAAGTAGCTTATGATGATGACGATGGTAAACTATACGAATTGAAACAAGACGATGAGTAAACAAGCCTGACGATATTACACAATATATCTCGTATTAGCAACTGGTGATGGTAAACATTAACCGAAATATTGTCGAACAGGAACCCAACAACGTGGACAAATACAGGTCCTATCAAGTTCCGAGACAGTTTCCTCGACAAAACCAGTATTTAAGGACCAAGGAAAGTTTACGTATGCAACGGTCAGAAACGTTGTAACAATAACAATACACAGAGTTCTGCTTCTTTTGTGTGTATTCTCTCTCGACATATAAATCACAGAAGCCAGCAATAACGGCTCGGATACAGTGTAGATGAAATTCCTATATAACTAGCGGCCGCTGCCACACAATCCAGGGTATTGCGACCCTTTGTTCGGCGGTCCGATGCCTCTTTTGTTTCGTGTGTGCCCATTGTGCCTAAGCTGAGCGTAGTTTCAAAACTTTTAAGTCCCCTTTGTTATTGTCCGGCGCGCGCGCGCGCGTGTGTGTTTAATAACGCCCAATACGCTCAAAAGATATTTCGGAAAGCGTAACAATATTTTATATGCGTAGGCAAAATAATTTATTTTACGTTCTACGACACCTTTATACGAACGCGTAAATACGAACCTCCTAACACGACGTATATGCGTTATCCTGACCATATAAGTAAACTGTGGAGAATATTGACAATGACAAGTATCGACCTGTTTAATAACAGCACTTTTCCGGTTGCTAAATCACGTTTTTTTGGTATCGTTATGAACAGCAAATATATGTGATCGTTTTCACATCCAAGAGTAGGATATGCGGAATATAGAGCCGTTTGGACCAGAGACTCTACCTACTTAAGACCGTCGTGCGTGGTGAAGGCCACAGACTTTTCGAGGTGGTCCAGAGAAGGTCGGTAAAAATCTAGCCGGCATAGGGTTTGTTGGCCTATACGGTGGTCTCAATCAACAACTCATAATTCCAACATTAGCCTCGGAAACCAAGGCGGATAGGAACAGGCCGCTAAAGCCTAAAACCGTTAAGAAGAAGCAGAAGCAGAAGCAGAAGAAGATGATGATGATGAAGAACAGCAAACGTTTAGCCTATTCTGTGATGTGGAATTCCTCAGTGGTAAAGCTGATAACAAACAACAGTTTGACGCGCCTCGTTCTTTATTTACACACTTTTCCTGTTGCAAGAATCCATTTTACTGTAACAACAACAAAAATTGTTGCTATTAAAAGTTTCGACCACGAAAGTCTGCGAAGAAAAGTATCAACGTGATTATCTGATTGCTGGACGTTTGGGCAAAGTGTTAGATCTACGAGGACACGAAGCCAAAATGAAACATTTTGTCTGTGGAGTAATATTTTTTAAACAATAGTTTTTTGTTTTCTTGAAACACATTGGAGACTACGGACATGTGTCGACATGTAAATTGTAATCTATATTCCTGTCAACAAAGTCGTCTTCTTTCTATGCTTGTGTACCTTACATGATTAGTTGGTCTAGAGGCAGCTCCGACGCTTTCTTCTATTCTTTTTGTCGTGTATCACGTTTTCGCTAAGTTCGTCATTAAAATTATGTGCAATTCTTTTGTACATTTTTGACATGGAATCCATAGGTATGTAATGTCTTACTCGCACGTTTCGCGAAAATCGACCGTTATGTTTCAAATGTACTTTCGGCATACCACTATCTCACGAACCGCTCAACCAATCCCAGCAAACCAGGTGTCAGGTGATCGAGTCACTCGGCCCCCTTCCACCAATAGTACTGAGAATTTTGACAACTGACGTCAGTCGCCTTAGGCTTTGTCTGCGTGAGTGTGTTTTTGCGCCGAAAATTTCTAAATTGCTCCACTAAAACTTAAATATCTCGGGAACTACAAGTCCGATCGCGAAAATACAAAGTGCGTTGTGATCCTCAGAACTAAATCTCTCCAATAACACCAATTCCGAGTACCAGAAGCACTCACAGAAAATAATAACAACATTTGAACTCAAAAATTTGAAATGCCTCGACCTAAAAATCGCGATAAAACTCGAACCAAAAATTTCAACCCGAAAACCGGCAAATCCTAAGCAGAGCGTCAACAGGCCTATCGTTTGAGACTAAAATCAAAGAAATCGGCCGAGAACTTAGAAAATGGCAACCATTTTAAGATTGACGAAACCCCGTCAGCGCCCAAGCGGCCCGCATCTCCGATACCTGGGTCATCCGGCGTGTCCCCAAAGCGACTCAGATCGAGCGTACGGCTAGCTAGCAAGAAAACAGACGATGAGAACATTAAGACGATGAGAGGTGTTTATTTAACCAACCCTTCATTCCTTCCCAAAGCACAAGTCTGCCCATGATTCCATGTCTGCCGGTAGTCCCACGACTACCAGGTTTAAATTTTTTTCATACTGTTTTGTCTCACAAGATGAAATTCAGCACTCAACAAGCAGGCGCATGTCCAGTTATCTTAGCACGGCACAAATACGCGGTGGCATCGATTATGAATGCTAGAAATACTTAATTAGTTCTGCTACTTTTATGTAATGCGCGTCTATAAGTAGATAATAAACACCTAAAAGTGTGCAACCGTACCATCTTGAATACTAAACTAGAGAAAATAATTCCAATTATTATGTTTAGGCAGCGGCGTACGTAGGCCACTGGAGACTCGGGGCGGATTTCATTCTGAGGCCTCCCTCCATAAGACGGGTGTTTATAACCCAATTTATCTTTAAGTAGGCCTAATACATAGCAAAAACACTTTAATGTTATATATTTATTGTTTAATTACTGTATTGATGCATCTAGAAACGAATCATTATAAAAATCTGTAGTAATGTGTTTCAGGAAGCTGCCGCTAGGATGTTGACGCTTCATGACAGTATTTCTGAAAATATTACAATAAACTATAACATAAATTTAGGACAGTTGACTCAAAAACGAGGCAAGAGGAATTCAGGGCAGGGGGGGTTGTTCCTCATACATGAACATCTCCTAGTGTTGCGTTTCAGGATGTGACAATAGAACATTTGCAAATAAATTAGAAAAATTACTAAAAAAACTTAATTTTCCAAATCTAAGTGGAGTCCGCCCTTTAGTCCGCTACTGCATCGAGCACTTGTGTATAGTACTGTCCAGTGGTGTGGCGGGGGTACATAACACCTGTTGCCGGTTGTGATAGAACTAAAACTTAACCTAAAAATTAATTCGAATTTTTTCTAGTACCAAGTGTTCTTTTTAGAGTATTTTCTATCATTCGCTGGGAGAAGACGAGGGTCCCGGTTCAACACGATCTGACTCTCATTATACTTGCACAGAATAAATCAGAACACAAATAATCGAATTAAAAATAATAAAGACAAACAGAGAAACATATGACTAAACGAACAAAACACAAACAGGTGTAGTATCTGGTGCACGTCAGTTCCGAAAACGAACATAGCTCCTAACTGAGCGTTTTGCCGGTTTATACAGCGGCAACACAATGGACGGACGAGTGCCCCCCCCCCCCAACACAGTTTGTACAGTGACAACTAGTACGAGGTCAATGACCGTACCGCAGTAAAACATTGCCGATGTCTGAGCCGGCAACACAAGACGGTGCAAGTTCCCAGCAGTTCAAAAGCAATGCTACGGTTTTCTTCAAGTTTCCCTACTAATATTGTTTGGATTTAAAATTATTCATTAAGAAATGTATTTATTCTGTGATATAATTAATATTATTTTCCCTTATTTCCAGTATAACAGCGATTACATGAACGCCACGCTACTGGCACTGTCATTCCACGATACGATACGATACAGTAAAATACAACACATTTATGACGTTTGTTGAGATAGAGGAATCCGAACCTCGGGTCAAAGTTGGTAACTGAGTTACGCGCGACGTGAGATACAAACGAGTCGGCTGGTAATCACTAACGACCTGTGCCTTCTGTCCGACAGTAATGACATTAACTGTGCCACACTAATGTATCGGCTCTAAAGCCGCCAGTTTTTGAGTCAAACAAACAAATGCTCGCGGACGTCCTTGAATGTTACATATCACGCTCTATCTGTTACAAACGAACCTACTGCTTAAAAATAAAAAAAAAGAAATGAGACATATATCTTAGTGTGTAATTGGACAAAGATAAATAACATTATTGTAAATTTCATATTTCTGCTTAATTATTTACCAAGCCGTTACACTGAATTTTGAAAGTTCAATAAAAGGGAGGTTACATAAAGATGGTTTACTGCATGAACATAAATTGGCGCCAAGTTTAGGGGGAGGGACAGAGTGAAGCTTTAAACATACAAGGCGTGTAATGAGTCGACCTGCATAATAAAACGTATTCGTACAAAATTTAAAAGTTCTGTTTGAAATTGCAAGTAAGAGAAAGAGGGGAACTTCATTTTTAATTAAGACAAAACTTTTACCTATAAACTGTACTTTTATATACGTTTACCTATAACACATACAGTCCAACTTAGTTTTGTGGTTCAGTGTGCCATATAGACGATAGAATCATGGTTATCCTATACAATAATCAATAAACAAATTCGAGCACTTTAACGAAATCCTAGGCCAGTCTATTCAAGCGGTCGAAATGATTTCTCAGGCTCGTGGCCTGATATACTATTCAAGATCGCAAAAGAAAAGTCGTTGCACGGCAGGAACTGTATATTTTTTTGTGTATGCTTGGAAAGATTGCACAATATGTGCTACAATAGTTGGAAACTTCTTAACCGAATGGATGACTGCTGCTTCCGCAAACAACTATGGAATTTTAATGAGGAAAGTTGTATTAGTGGTTAAAATCACATGCAGAATTATCACTGTTGCAAACCACTATATAAAAATTATTCTGATTAGCGCTTTCAAGCTTCACAGCTCATCGTCAGATCGGAAATGAGCTAAATCTGAAATTTCCGATCTGACGATGAGCTGTGAAGCTTGAAAGCGCTAATCGGAATAATTTTTATATAGTGGTGTGCAACAGTGATAATTCTGCTTGTAACTATGGAACTATAAGCCGAAGGGGCGGAGAGGTCTGGGACGTCCGAAAAAGCGTTGGAGTGACCAGCTCTAGACTCGTTGCCTGTTTGAGACCAGAACAAACCATCCTTGGTTTAATCTTTGCAGATGATGGTTATCTGATGATTTCCAACAGTTATTATTAATTACATTTGTGGCATAGGCTGAAGGTGAAACTGTGTGGGGGGGGTATATTGCACCACTGGCTTTGGGGGATGGGTATCACTGTATGGATACACAGTATAATTAGGTCAATGGTGAAAAACGTGATTATAGTGGAATCGATAAACTCTAAACTGGGGAAATTTTCAGCTTTCAGAAGACGTCATTTACACAGTACAATGGCGCAACTATGCGGGGTGGAGGGTGAGAGAGAGAGAGAGAGAGAGAGAGAGAGAGAGAGAGAGAGAGAGAGAGAGAGAGAGAGAGAGAGAGATACGAGGAGAAGAAAGATGAACAAAAAGAGAGACATTTCCGTATTTATGAAGGTAAACACGCAAGAGTACTTGACGGAACACAACTGTCCGAGCCACTTCAGTTAGTGTAGGTAGGCCTATAGTATAACCGCGGTGTTTGCAATACATTCACGTCCGGAAGACAAACGCACCACACACATTCTCACACCTCCCTCGTTTAATACTTTATGTTACGTTTAGTGGCGTCTCTTTTTTAATGGTGCGCCATTTCTGTATTTCTGCCACGCTGGCCTTAATCGACAAAGCAGTAACGAATTCCTTGCACGAATTCTTCTTCTCCTTCTTTCTTCTCCTCCTCCTTCTCCTTCTTCTTCTTCTTCTTCTTCTTCTTCTTCTTCTTCTTCTTCTTCTTCTTCTTCTTCTTCTTCTTCTTCTTCTTCTTCTCCTCCTCCTCCTCCTCCTTCTTCTTCTTCTTCTTCTCCTCCTTCTTCTTCTTCTTCTGACGATTCATTGATGCGCTTTGCCAACATGCCAACATTATATGTTCAAACACTTCCTTCCACCCATGGCGACTCTTCTGTATATATGAGTTCCGCGTGTCATTAAGTAAAGGTCTACTTCAGCCAACACATTGATCCCTGGAGTCCCGCCAACAGAGGGGATCATGGTCAACGTTGCGCCAACCAGAATGTTGGTAGAGAAATTTTAGAGTAAAATAAGATTTTCCGGAAATTTCAAACGCAATTAGAGACTAAAAGCCACACAAGTTTGTGGGAAAATTAAAAATTAAAAAATGTATCATGAGAAATTAGCTTGAAAAAAAAAAGATCGAAAAACGCGGCCAAAATTTGTCTATAGTAAGAAATGCGCAACTTAATTATTGTAAGTGGATAAAACTTATTTTTCTGGTTTTATTTATATTTCTGATTGCTTAATTTTTCTATTTTGTTTTAATCTACAAATAATTAATAAAATACGTAAGTACGTATTAGCGAAACACTATAAAATATTTGCCTTTTAAAAGAACCGTAGCTGGAATCTCAAAAATGAAATCTTCCCACCACGCCCCCTTCAAAAGAACCGCTCCCTGCCTTAGGTTACTTTTGATCGAGATTCCTTAGTTACGTTAGAAGGGATATGAGTTTAAAGGTTCGGAGTCAAGTCGCTAAACAGTTTTCTACAAAGAAAGATGTACTAAGTAATTCTGATTATTCATTTCGCCGACTACCAACTGAAGACACCAGGATAAGTTCTTTAACATTACATAAGTAAATAATTATTTTACGTGTATGCTTCAACACTTATTCATATAGAGCTAGAATACTAGGAGAAGGTTTCATTAGAATGTCGAAGCATTTTGAAACACGTGTCCGTTGCGCCACCTAAGTTTTTCGAATCCAGTGTGTGTGTGTGCGCGCGCGTGTGTGTGTGGGGGGGGGCGAATGTAAACTAAGAAAGAGAGAGGCGTGCCAGCCAGTAAGCAGTCGTTGTTAGCACGACGGGTTAATTGAGACAGCAACATATTACTTCCCCGCTGAAAATGAGAAACACCAATTTAACATTAGTACACATAATGAGTGTCAAAGCCGAGCACCTCATTAACGGACAAACGGATTGCACCAACCAACTCCCACTAGCGCAGCAGCAGCAGCTCCATCAATATCTGCATACTATACCTATAGCCGAATTATTTTTCATATCGGCCGAGTTATCTGAGCATCCGCATTCCACTTGCATAGTTGCTGGTAATATTGTCAACCCATCATGTCGGCGCTTTCGTTAATTGATTATCATTAGGTCTCGGCTTTATAAAATATTTAGAAATATAAAATTTTTTTTTAAATATATAAACACTTGGTAGGTTTCACAGTTTTTATTATATACTAGCTTTGACGGCTGTTTCAGCTTATTAAGCTATTGTCAAAGAGACCAGTGAACAACTAAACTAAACAAAGAATGTAAGGGTGGTGAATACGTGTTTGTGGCGTGTATCCGGACATGTGTGGGGCGTGTTTGAAGAAAGGGGTGGGGGGTAGAAGACCAGGTGGGAAGGTCAAGTATCTGTAAAAACTAAATATAATCGGAAGGCAAAATATAAAAATTAATTAACTAAATGACAACTTTTAATAATTTAACAATAAACGAGTTATACCCGTTTACGCCCAGCGATGGACGCCAATTTAACAATAAATTTTGTTATTATCTATTTAATGTCCCGCGTGTGGACGCCAATTTAACTTTTAAAGATGCCCGACGTTGTGTGCGTCAATTTATCAAAATTTTTAACATTAATTACTGTTTATTCTCTTTATCTCAGGGTTAAAAAATAATAAATGCTCATTGCTACTGATAACTCTTAAATTTATTCACATTAGTTTGCTATTACTTGTAAATATTAAGATAGCACAAAATTCTACGTACTCATTAGTACTTGTAAATATATAAAATTAACACATTACCAAAATTTAATACTCATGGCTGAATCGTAAATATCAAACAATAATACATTAACAAAATTGAATACTCATTAAATTGTAACTGTCAAAATAATACATTAATAAAATTAGTTATCCAAACTCAATCTAATGGTTGCATATTAATGATCATTCATCAATTGCGTTTAGTACTTAAGTAACTTATAATGTTTAGCTTCATCTTATACATTCTTAATATGAATATCTCTTAAGTTGTTACTATATTTTGTAATTACGGATTCATTTAGAACTTGGAAATAAACATTACTCCAAACTGATAAACAATGATACTTTTACTTCTACACAAACTTTAGAATCGATTTCTTTAATTCCTTTACGATTACTTTATTGAATTTTATTGTGTGTGGATTCTTTGAGATGACAGACAGTGGATCTAAATTAATTAAGACATGTTTTACTATACTTGGTATTCGAATATCCAATCACTCGGTAGTTGCGGTGATGATTCCCCCATGTCGATCGTTCTAGGATCGTGCAGATAACTCCTCCAGATGATAGATGGCACTGGATGAATTCCACGATGTCACTCACAGACACTTCACTCACCAACTCCACGCATTCGGATTATAATTTATGAATAAAAGTTAGCGTTCTCTGTTGTACATCAGATCTGAATTAATATCACGCACCATTGTTGCGGTATGTCTGGTTATTAAGTGTTCATGAATGTAGTTTGTGTTGTTAATCGTTCTTAAAAGTTATTGTTGTAAAGTGTTCGTATACACTGAAATTACATTATTGTCTGATTACTATTTGTTCAGTTAATGTTCACTGGTAGGCTAATAGTGTGACTGTACTTCATAGTTCGTTTGCTTGTAATGACTGTATTAATTTTTGTTATAATTTCGAAAACTACCTTCTCACACTGTGTATCAAATTATTCTAAGTTCGATAAAACGCTAATTTCTCCCGTCACGGACTTCACTCCTCTCGCGTCCGAAATTTAGTTAGAACTCCCTTGAGCGCGTTCCTGTCTCCTTCCTATATTTTCCTTAACAAATCTCCCACCAGACTTCTGATTCCAACGACGCCGTGTCCTTATTGGTTTCATATTTTTCCCCCCATGTCCAAATACTACCCATCTTTTCAAAGGCGTTCTCTGATAGGGCTTCTGGTTCCCCACCAGATTCTTCCCTTGCTTCGTATTTTGAGGTCGTCGACATTTCCAGCCAACGCAGCAATAAATTGTATCTGTCGTTTTTTTCTAAAGTCTTCAGTGACAACTCTGAGTTTCTCTTCCATTTTCATTGTTTCTTAACTTCGTCGCTCTGCCGTTATTATCTATTGTTGTTCAAGGGCCTCGCCTACCCTTCTTTGAAAGTTGGTTTTTTCTTTTAATTGCCAGGCAACACCCCATCCTTGAGTTTGGACGTACTCTCTGCGCTTTCGTTTCCAAGTAAGGTCAAAACCCTGTCATCGACCGCTGGAGTCCTTCAAATCAATCCACCCTTCGTCGCTTTCTCCTGACAGCTGGCGTACACATGTATGCTTGACCATTGTTAAGCCTTTTCTCCTTTAATGGCTCTGTACACATTGTATGTAGTTTTCTATGGAATCAATGTGTTTTCACAAAAAACTGGTGTTCTACGTACCCGGAGCAGTGAACTCTGTTTGTTCACAGGGTGGTTGCAGCTGCCTAAGAAATTTATGACCTGTCCGTCACTACAGCGTGCTTGCTCGTTCCCCTTTTGTCCCTTACAAAATATGTTTTCCACACATACACCCTTCGTTATTGCTTTCAGCGACATTCCTTACTGCTGATTATAAAATAAAACTTTTCGAAATTTTTTGTGTGTTATATTGTCCCCAAATTTTGTCAGTTTGGATGGACTCTGTACATCCAAAATTGATCCAAAATTTTGCGCCCTTTCAGTAAGGTTTAAATGCCAAAATCTGCTTTCCAATATGTGTACTTTGTGTTGCCTTGTAGTGGCTCGTTCTTCATTGGACCTAGTATAGTGTTGTTTACATTTCGTCGTTGACCTAGTCTCAGCGTAACAGAAAAGGTTCGTTACATAATGGTAAACACACCCCAGCCCCCTAAAGTACTTTCGCTTTCAACATCCTAAATGAATCCGTTTTTCTTTCACTCTAATTAACATGTTATTATATTTACAAATTTATATTTAGTCAAAATCTTAAACTAAATTTGTAATTCTCCTTAACTATTCTTCATATAATATTTCAATATCTACAAAATTCAATTTCATAAATTATTCGATACTGGTATTAATATTTCTTGCCTTTAGGATTAATTTTCTTTGTATCCTTTAATACATCTAATTTTTATGTCACAACTTACTAAAATATGCATCAATATCTCCAAATTAATTGGCTTTAAAAAAAAAACTTACCACATATATATAGAATTCTTAGTGACCATCATACTTTCTATCATCACTAAATTATAAACAGCACATTGGTATTAATAATAATACGTATTTCTATATCCTAATTCACTATAGTTTTCTAACCTATTTTATTATTACTGTCTCTGGTTAGTCCATATTTTCTGATATCTCGCTAGCATTTTCACTAAAAAAACATTTTTTTTTTCTATTTACTAACATTTTGGAACACAATTATATTATACAATTTTATACTAAACTTGTAAGTTGTCCTTACTTAAACATGATCTTAAATACATACAACTTGAATATTTCCCTCACAATTCTATTAATTGTCTTCACATATATATCATTTAAACATTTACCCTTCTATCTTCTTCACTCTTATTGACATCTATTATCATTAATTTTTTTATTCATAATCATTAACACGACATTTATTGACTATGACAACTAATCATTAAAATATAATTCATTTTATACACTTGCTTTCTTATTTCTATTTTCTTTTATCTCGTGTTACTACTAAGACATTTCATTAATTGTTCTAGCAAATTATAATAATTCTTTTACATTTTTGCTAGCCCCCCCCCCTAAGCTTCTGAATGATATTTCTATTTTATACAAGGCAATTGCAAACGATCTACCTACCAGGCATCTGGACATTATTACATAACCCCGTACCCCTTTACTTGCAGTTCCCAGAGATTGGATATCGGTGCTTTGGGTATATTCTTAATAATCCCATTCCAAGCATTCCTTAATCACAGCTACTTCAGCCTTCTGGTGCCTTTTGGTCGAGGAAATTCCATTTTTTTTTCGGGTTCATCATGTTGTCATGCCCTGGTGGTGCTTTTGTTTCAATCCATATCAATTATTTCCTGGGTATGCATAACTCTCATTTGTTTATCCATTCGTGACCTTCATTCCTTAATGATCAATTTCTTTCTGCTCCTTCGTATAATTCATCTTACTATTTCATTCGCTATTAATTTTCTTCATTAATATTCCGTACTTTCACGGCAATGTTTTTATTTACCATTTATTTAATTTTATTCATATTATATTCATATCTATTTATTTTCTTCGGTTAATGTAATCTTACACAACCAATCTTATCTAAGGTATTTTACCCAATATTATCTAATTTAATTATTAAATTTTCGGACATTCTTAAGATTGTTTTCTTTAATCTGGTACATTTTATTACTTTTAATTTTCTATTTGTGGAGGCATAGTTGTACGTTTTGTTAAGTGAGTTCCGTTACAACACATTTTGTTGGTAATTAGTAAGGGTAGTAAGGGTATTGAATTCGTGAGTTTCGTTTCACACTTACCCTGCAGTCGGCCGTTGACACTTAAAGAAATTTATGACCTCTCTCTCTCTCTCTCTCTCTCTTTTATGACAGTGTTGAAAGTGGTTCTCTCCCTCCTTTTTTCGACAACTTTCCCCGGTCATATTACCATTATTTATGTACGCGCTGGGTTTTTTTTTGTCGTTTCTTCTTTTCAACCCTCTTACAAATACGTTTTTTGACAGCTTGTGGCGTTTTAATTATTTTCGTTTTCCTGTCCGCGTACTCACATAATGATGTTTTGTTTTCAAGACTTCTAAGACATCTCATCTCCATCGCTTGAAATCTTCCTTTCGTTCTCATACCAATCTTCACAATATTCTTGAATGGTCCAGCAAATTTCATCCTTTTCTTCTTTCGTGCTAACGCAGTTCGCCCTTGATACTCATCAGAACTGTTTTTCATCTTCTTAATCTCAGGTTTGGTTTCAAAATTTTTACGTACTTCCCCAGTCCTACTTCTAAATTTTCTATCAGTACTGGTAATATTAACTGTAGTATTCAATTTGTTCTTTTTAATTCTCTGCTTTTCTTCAGCTTCCGTGTTAGCTAACTCAATTCTCAGGTGGTAACCCTCATACACATTACCATTTGCTTCCAAAGCACGATATGCACTATTTTCATCAGTAAAACGTACATATGCATGGATATTTGTTCTGTCTTTATGAAACTCTTTCTTAATGATAGTACGTCTTTTGGGAAATCGTGGATCAGATACTGCAGCATATCGCAATCTCGTGTTTACAATCGTACCAAACTTTCTGAAATATTTGATAATTTTCTTTTTTGTAATTGTGTTTGGTAAGTTGCCAACAAACACAGTACAAGTATCTTTATCACCTTCATATCTACCATTAATAATTGTAGATCTTTCTTTTGATCTTGAGATATGATGTTCAGACAATGCTTTAGTTGTTAAAGATTGATACTCGGTGTCAATTTGATCCATAGTATTTCCATCTAATTTGTTTTCTTCCAATTTTTCTGATTGTTTTTGTAAATCAGTACCCACCTGGTGGTTTTATCCTCGTAAATCTCTTCTCATTAGCTCTATTTTTTCGTCTAATTTCTCGGCGATTCTTTCTTCCGTTCTTTTGTGCATTTCTTCGTTCTTCTTCTCCGATTCTTCAATTTTCCTTATTGTCTCTTCATGTTGCATTTTTGATTCTTCAAATTGTTGTTTCATCAATGCCATTAACATTTGAAAATTTGCTTCAGATGACTGCGACTGTGATTGCGGTCCCCCGGCCCTAGTTCCTGCACCGGTTGTGGAGCTTTCTTCATTCATTGTGTTTCCGTCCTCAGGCTGCTCATAGCCCATCTGGTTATTGACATCAAACTCATTTGAATTCTCTCCACTAGATGCCATTTTAGCTTGACTTCGGGTTATCATTCAGAGACTTAGAGACCGATATACGACAACAACAATATAGCTTAAGCTACTTACATGTACTTATTTTAAACTTATTGCTAGCCACTGTCTGTCACTGCCCTAGCTTACTATTTTATCAAGCCCCACGTTGGGCGCCAATTTAACAATAAACGAGTTATACCCGTTTACGCCCAGCGATGGACGCCAATTTAACAATAAATTTTGTTATTATCTATTTAATGTCCCGCGTGTGGACGCCAATTTAACTTTTAAAGATGCCCGACGTTGTGTGCGTCAATTTATCAAAATTTTTAACATTAATTACTGTTTATTCTCTTTATCTCAGGGTTAAAAAATAATAAATGCTCATTGCTACTGATAACTCTTAAATTTATTCACATTAGTTTGCTATTACTTGTAAATATTAAGATAGCACAAAATTCTACGTACTCATTAGTACTTGTAAATATATAAAATTAACACATTACCAAAATTTAATACTCATGGCTGAATCGTAAATATCAAACAATAATACATTAACAAAATTGAATACTCATTAAATTGTAACTATCAAAATAATACATTAATAACATTAGTTATCCAAACTCAATCTAATGGTTGCATATTAATGATCATTCATCAATTGCGTTTAGTACTTAAGTAACTTATAATGTTTAGCTTCATCTTATACATTCTTAATATGAATATCTCTTAAGTTGTTACTATATTTTGTAATTACGGATTCATTTAGAACTTGGAAATAAACATTACTCCAAACTGATAAACAATGATACTTTTACTTCTACACAAACTTTAGAATCGATTTCTTTAATTCCTTTACGATTACTTTATTGAATTTTATTGTGTGTGGATTCTTTGAGATGACAGACAGTGGATCTAAATTAATTAAGACATGTTTTACTATACTTGGTATTCGAATATCCAATCACTCGGTAGTTGCGGTGATGATTCCCCCATGTCGATCGTTCTAGGATCGTGCAGATAACTCCTCCAGATGATAGATGGCACTGGATGAATTCCACGATGTCACTCACAGACACTTCACTCACCAACTCCACGCATTCGGATTATAATTTATGAATAAAAGTTAGCGTTCTCTGTTGTACATCAGATCTGAATTAATATCACGCACCATTGTTACGGTATGTCTGGTTATTAAGTGTTCATGAATGTAGTTTGTGTTGTTAATCGTTCTTAAAAGTTATTGTTGTAAAGTGTTCGTATACACTGAAATTACATTATTGTCTGATTACTATTTGTTCAGTTAATGTTCACTGGTAGGCTAATAGTGTGACTGTACTTCATAGTTCGTTTGCTTGTAATGACTGTATTAATTTTTGTTATAAGTTCGAAAACTACCTTCTCACACTGTGTATCAAATTATTCTAAGTTCGATAAAACGCTAATTTCTCCCGTCACGGACTTCACTCCTCTCGCGTCCGAAATTTAGTTAGAACTACCTTGAGCGCGTTCCTGTCTCCTTCCTATATTTTCCTTAACAAATCTCCCACCAGACTTCTGATTCCAACGACGCCGTGTCCTTATTGGTTTCATATTTTTCCCCCCATGTCCAAATACTACCCATCTTTTCAAAGGCGTTCTCTGATAGGGCTTCTGGTTCCCCACCAGATTCTTCCCTTGCTTCGTATTTTGAGGTCGTCGACATTTCCAGCCAACGCAGCAATAAATTGTATCTGTCGTTTTTTTCTAAAGTCTTCAGTGACAACTCTGAGTTTCTCTTCCATTTTCATTGTTTCTTAACTTCGTCGCTCTGCCGTTATTATCTATTGTTGTTCAAGGGCCTCGCCTACCCTTCTTTGAAAGTTGGTTTTTTCTTTTAATTGCCAGGCAACACCCCATCCTTGAGTTTGGACGTACTCTCTGCGCTTTCGTTTCCAAGTAAGGTCAAAACCCTGTCATCGACCGCTGGAGTCCTTCAAATCAATCCACCCTTCGTCGCTTTCTCCTGACAGCTGGCGTACACATGTATGCTTGACCATTGTTAAGCCTTTTCTCCTTTAATGGCTCTGTACACATTGTATGTAGTTTTCTATGGAATCAATGTGTTTTCACAAAAAACTGGTGTTCTACGTACCCGGAGCAGTGAACTCTGTTTGTTCACAGGGTGGTTGCAGCTGCCTAAGAAATTTATGACCTGTCCGTCACTACAGCGTGCTTGCTCGTTCCCCTTTTGTCCCTTACAAAATATGTTTTCCACACATACACCCTTCGTTATTGCTTTCAGCGACATTCCTTACTGCTGATTATAAAATAAAACTTTTCGAAATTTTTTGTGTGTTATAATAAAGGGAATACACAGAATTCGGTTTGTTCGTTTGTTACTTTTGATTGCTTTTCTAATTTCTAGAATTTCTAATAAATCCATTTTCTTACCTCCAGGTAGCTTAAAAAGCTGTCAGAGTTAAATAAAAAGTGTGAAACGTACCAAGTCTTTATACATTAAAAAAAGTTTGTATTAATATGTTTCACCAAGTGCCCAACGAGCCATCAATTAATATCGAGAAATTTAGAAATATGAATGGATATTTGTTCTCTAAAAACTACAAAATTATCAGACACAAGTAGTCATTAATTTTTTTATTATTAATTCGGGGTTAAAACGTCCAACGACGTTGTCCGATGCCCAACCTCCATTGGTGTCTATCGTTACAGTGTCCTCTATCTCTCATTGATCTTCTTATGCTCTCTAACCATGTTTTCACGGGTCTTCCTTTCTTTCTGTGCTCTCTGGGTATCCATCTAATTTGTTTTCTATGGTAGTTGATCGTGTCCCGTTCTTTGTCCGTACCGGATTCGTTCTTTTTCTTCAATGCAGTCGATGATTGTCTTTTGTACGTCCGTTTCTTCTTTAATCGTTTCATTTCGTATTCGCTCTAGCCTTGAAGTTCTAGCACCTCGTCTCAAAGCATCCATTTCTGTAGCTTTTAACATTCTTTTTACCTGTTCTTTTATTCTCCATGTTTCGGAACCGTACATCAATTTAATCATACCATAGCATATTCTTTTCCAGTTTCTCTCTCATAGAATCCCATTCAATGATCTAATTATTTTTTTTGCTTTGTTTATTCTTGATTTTATTTTAACATCATCTGTTCCTTCTTCATTAAAGTTTATTCCTAAATATTTGTAGCTGTTGCATTACATTTATCCGTCCGTTGTTTTCTAAGATTAAATCTGTTATTTCTTCTCCGACACGCGGAAACTGCGTTTTGTCTATGTTCATCAGTAATCCCCAATTTTATACTCTTCCTTCAGTTTGCGTGTCATATATTCCGCATATCACATATTAGTTGATCGTCTGCAAACTGTAGGGTGTACAAGCATGAGTCATCGTCAATTTCAATAGACATCCCTTGTAGTCAAATATGCCTTACAGAAAAATAAATGTCTTGTTGTACATCCTCTTCATTCACTTTTTTAAATATTATATATATACTCAAACTTTTACTAGTGAACACTTACTTTTCGTTTTATGTCCCAAACGTTTCGACGTGGTGTCCGTCTTCTTCAGTGGGATTTGAAATACAGACTCTGTAAGTGTTTACTAGTGAAAAATAAATGTAAAATTAAACTAGCAGTGTGTATTATAAATAATTTTGGTTTTCATTTTTTTTATCCAGAGTTAAATTTTTATTCACTTTTCCTCAGCTACACTTGTCTGTCGTTCACTGTGGTCAATATTTTTAAAATAAATTTTTCACCCACTTTTTAATAATCCAGAGAATAGAAATTTTGCATACACAATATGCGATATGTACGTGGATCACAAAATTCTCTTCAACGATACGAATTTGCATATACGGCCACAATATGATTTTTTGTACATATAAGTAATGCAGTGACAGAAAATTTTGTTCATGGTTTTAAAGAGTGGAAAACAATAATATACTTGTTTATGAAACACGTGTGGGAATGAAAATGAGGGGGGACGAGGCTGCTTATATGTACAAGTGTATATTTTGATTGTATCTGTTCACCCAGCTCACATCTGATTTAAGCATATAACGACAATTTTAAAGACATTTTTTTTTGTAAGTAAGTGAACATAGTAACTAGGGTCTGCGGACAACTTGACAATGACATACGCAGGCGCTGTACCATGTGTCGCCCAAGCAACAGGAAGGCAGGGGAGTAGGAGGACAATACCTCTGTAGTAGCAGCTGTTCGCTTAAGAGAGTTGCGGGTGGCGAGCTGGACATCAGAAAAAACAAAGGAGTAATGTATCACAGATAAATGACAAAGAAAGGCTGACAGGACGGCATAACGAAGCTACACGAGAAATAATAAGCCACGTGTGTGGAGCTTAACACCAAACGCGGCGTTACATTGTTCACAATGGACAGGAAAGGCTCGGACTGAATAGCGACAATACGGATGAGCAATTAACAAACTGCGGGACGCACAGTTTTACCAGAATGGTTCACAGCTAAGGAAAGCCTGCAGAGCAGATGTGGCAGCTGTAAGGAATACCTAGAAACGACCACACTGGCGTGGGAATAGCAAGAGGAAGCTGATAGACAATGGGAGGATTGGTCACGGGTAAGCAGCGATACACATGTTGAACGAAAAGGCAGATGAGAGGACATGCAGTAATTAAGAGAACTTTGTCTGAAAGGACCGGACGTAAAGACAAGAAGGTGATGGACAGGCGTTAAATTTGGTCATCCGCCACAGACTATGGGTGGAGCCCACCAGGAACTTTGAGGGTAGGAGATCAAGAACCCCATCAGAATCCAGAGTTGAGGAAGGCGTTTCTCAAAGAAGAGGTTGCCAAGGAGACGAGATGGAAGAACGAATGAAAAGCATGTCAGAAGACAAACCAAGCTGTTAAGGAGGAGTTTTCGTCAGAAAATAATTAAGAACCAATAGAAGCGAAGAAGTTGGGAAGAAGAATTGGGAGTAGAGAAGTAGTGGGATTCGAAGTATAAACTTGAGTGTTTACCGCGATCGGGGTCTTATGTCTTATGTTTTATGTCTTAGGTATCGGAACTGTGTTGAGTGCGGAAGTCTTAGTCAGAGCGGAGTAAAGTTGTAACCGTAGAAGAGTCGGCGTGAAATTATAAGTGCGAACAGTCGAGAATCGGGAGACTGTAATGGAACTTAGTAACTAACAGACATGTCGGAATACTACTTAAAATCGACTTAGTTTTGTTGTCTAGAATTAATATACTTACCAAAGACGTAAATACGGTCGGAAGTGTCGTCGGAGTGTAAATGATAGACATAATGTTGTAATCGAGATAGTTAAGGAGAACCGGAAATATGAACTAATTTCGGTAATTGAGTGA
Source organism: Magicicada septendecula (assembly GCA_034769895.1). NCBI lineage: Eukaryota > Metazoa > Arthropoda > Insecta > Hemiptera > Cicadidae > Magicicada > Magicicada septendecula. The sequence continues at coordinate 65,230 of JAWRYS010001319.1, read as the reverse complement.
AAGACGAATATAACTTAACTACTAACGCCATTAAGCATAATCGAATGGCATATTAATAAAGTTAGTCCGCGAAAAGAACAGTGCGAACTAAATAGAGCATCCAACACTCGGTATAAATTAAATAAACTGGTAACGTATTAAGAATATGTAAATGAGAAAGTGGCGTTATCGAATAACATGTGTTGAAATCAGATATTCCAATAACGAGAATGAACAAAAGAATTATATATGTGTCGCAGTGCGAGATAATAAATGATTTGTAAAAGTGTCTTCCACGAGATGATAGTGTCATCAACAAGGACATCAGCGAGCCTGGAGAGAGAGAGAGACAGGAATAGCATCGCAGATTGATCTCCGCAGAAATAATGGAATAACTTACCAACAGTAAACAAAATTCATGCATTACTAATGTTAATTAAAACACTGTCTGTTCCTCTACAAGAACTCACGAATGACATTTCAAGAAAATAATATCTAGTAGGAATTCATGTTAAATTGGCATGACCAACTTTTAAACGATAATTTTAGCTATATCCATGCAATTATGAATCCATTTTTTAAGAATACTTTAGTGTAGCATAAAAGTTATAATTATGATTATTGATGTTTTAAATGAGTAACTCTAAGAAAGAGATTATAAGAGGGTGAGTAAATTTAGAGGTAAATAATAAATGATATAATAATATGCTATTTCATATTGCAAGATAAATGTTGTGTTTCTTTTCAGATATCATGAAGGGATGTCATTGGTAACAAATGTAAATAAATTAAGTTAATATCGTAAAGTTTGGTGTACGTTGTTACTTATTAGAAAGCACCTAAAATGGAATGCCAATGCTATTAATTATGAAAGATTAAGTTCGTATATAGCATCAAAGAAATTCAAACAACGTCATTTAAATCGTACGTATCCAATTAACACCATATAATTAATTGAGGTAACACACACAGTAAAATGGTTATAACTGACACCACAAGAAAGGTGGGCAGTTTTATTAATATCTGGAGTACCTAACGAGTGGCAATAATATGGTATGTCACACTTATACACAAACAATTAGCATAATATACTATATCATAGTGAATTAATTCAATTAATTAATTAACCATTAATTAATAAACAATCACAAAAGTAAATTATTATTATATTTGACGCCCATAAAGCCGGGCAACCTAAGTAATTGTTATAAGCAAGACTGGATATCCTGTGTTTATGAATAATGTGTTTTGAATATGTTATTTAATGAAGAAATTTGTGTTAGTGGTTGAAATCACAATCAGAATGATCACTATTGCACACCACTATATAAAAATTATTCCGATTAGCGCTTTCAAGCTTTACAGTTCATCGTCAGATCGGGAATAGACACGAAATATGTGAAACCCAACCCTTCACCCCTCTCCCCCACGCTGCTCACCCACAACAAACTAAAAATTAATAACCCTTCCCCACCCCCTAAACTCTGTCTCACCATCTGTACAGTTACATATTTTTCTAGTAAATTCCTTGTGTTTCAGTGTGTGTGTGTGTGTGTGTGTTTCAGTGTGTGTGTGTGTGTGTGTGTGTGTGTGTGTGTGTGTGTGTGTGTGTGTGTGTGTGTGTGCATCCTTTTAAACTACCCTCTTCCTCTCCACACACGTGGGTCAGTCACACACCCTTATTTTAAAACAACCAAATTGTTGGCAGATAGATAAGATTAAGAATTGTATTTCATAGTACTAATTGGTTGTTTTAAAATAAGGGTGTGTGACTGACCCACGTGTGTGGAGAGGAAGAGGGTAGTTTAAAAGGATGCACACACACACACACACACACACACACACACACTGAAACACAAGGAATTTACTAGAAAAATATGTAACTGTACAGATGGTGAGACAGAGTTTAGGGGGTGGGGAAGGGTTATTAATTTTTAGTTTGTTGTGGGTGAGCAGGGTGGTGGAGAGGGGTGAAGGGTTGGGTTTCACATATTTCGTGTCTATTCCCGATCTGACGATGAGCTGTGAAGCTTGTAAGCGCTAATCGGAATAATTTTTATATAGTGGTGTGCAACAGTGATAATTCTGATTGGAATATGTTATTGTCTCCAGCTAAGACATATAAATATTAATAATTAATTATGCTTTTTATAACAATTAGCACATTTAAATGCTAATTAGCTAACAGAGCCGTGCTAAAGAAGGAAAGCCTATGTTACGGCATTACGGGACGCTCTACGTGTTTGTCGGCTATTCTAGTGGAACCAGCTGTAATGTTGTGTGCGTACGTGATTATTAATAAGCGTTATCGAGACTGTTCCAGACTTCGCCGGCCGCGCCCACTGCGTCAAGGCCGCAATCAACTACGTACTAGCGTAGTGTTGACGTGTATCATGGATTATTCTGGAACACTTGTGCTATCTATTTAAACAACAACAGCTGCCGCTTAGAGTCAGCCTTATGTTGGCGATTACTCAGTTTAGTTGAAGTGGCGATCTGTTCCAGTGCGGTTCGAAGTATTGTGTCGAAGTGTTATGTGTTTTATTATTGTGCGGGACTCTATTAGTTGACATTTTTATTGCGTGTGAACAATTTTTATTTGATTTGTTGTAAGAGACTATCTTGTTGATTACAAACTGTTTAATTGTGATAATTAAAGCTGTTGATTAGTTACTTCATTGTTGCTTGTATTTTGTTTTCCACGATCAAGGAGACCGTCGTAACAATAGACATAAAGTGAGTGCGTATTATGCATTAATAAGTGAACTATGTAAAAATGAATCAATTATTTCTGTAGGTAATAAGTTATAATCAAGTAATTTATGTGTACTGAGCAAGTGCAAAATCACAAATCATATTCAACTACAGGTCTGCACATCAACGCAGTTATTGGTGCGAAAACAGTGTAGTTATTAGTGTAACAGTGATTTGTTCAAAACCAACGCTTATGCTGGATGAAACAAAGTCTGAGATGTCTGGAAGGGCATCCAGCAATATCAGACCTGTCTACTTACTCCACAGTAAAAATGGCACGGATAATTTTGAGGAAGGCAGATATAGAGAGAGTCTAGTAATAACGAAGGCGTTACTATGTCACTCTGATTCTCGACGTGGAAACACCGGAATTGTCATCGTCATCATCATCTCATACGATGATTTCTGGATAGTAAGCAACACACACACACACACACACACACACACACACACACAATGCTCAACAGGGAGCACCGGAATTATCATCACCATTATCATCCAGTGACCGCGCACACACACACACACACACACACACACACACACACACACACACACACACAAAACTATAGCTTTTCCACGGTAAAAACAACGTTGAAATCAGGTGAAAAATGAACAAATATTTAACAAAGAAAACAGAGAATAATTAAGAAGAGACATGAGATAAGTAAGGAAAAAATAAATACCTAATTGTCATAATCATCATCACCACTCCAAGGACTAGGCCTTAGACCTGTTCTGGAACCCTTCCTCGGTCTACCGACACCTCTGTTCCCACTAGGTGATAACCCAAGGCAGTCACAGGTACACGGATACCAGGAATGCGCTTCAAATATTCACACCATTTCCTTCTGTGGTATTTAATCTTCTGGTGCAACGATACAATGTTTAAATCGCGTCTAATATCCTCGTTCCTTCTCCTATCGTAAAGATAACAACCTTGCGTCCCTCTTAGAAATTTCATTTCGGCTGCCTGAATCTTCTGCACGTCCCTTTTACCAAGAGTCCACGTCTCAATACCATACAGGAATGTGGGGACAGCCTCAGTTTTATGAAATTTCATCGGGTATCCTTCAGTTTTTTTATTTTTCAGCTACCTATGAATCGTTCCACAGATACGTCTAAATTTTGTTAGCTTACTATACCTAATTGTAAACAGTATAAATACAAAAATTTAATTAATTATCTTTATTTATATAAATAAGATAAGAAAGCTTCAGTATCTGGGACATCTCATGAGAAATGAACAGAAATTTTACTTACTGCAGTCCATACTACAGGGAAAAGTACTTGGAAAGAGAGGAGTTGGGCGACCGAGAATATCATGGATGAGAAATTTAAGGACCTGGTTTGGCATGAATACAACTGACTTATTCCGTTCAGAAGTGCAGAAAGTTAAAATAGCCTGTATTCGACATCCGAAACGGATAGGAACTATCAGAAGAAGAAGAAGAAGAAGATTTATATAAATAAAATTTACATAAATAGTTAAATAAAATTTAATCAAAGTATTTTGAAGTCGTTTTAAAATAGCTCAATGGGGTTTGGTTAAATAAATTACCAGGTTTTAAAGCTACCCTATTTGGTGTCGTATTTTTAGTTGCACGCAGCACACGACGACAATTGAGGTTATGTTTTAGGTACGAACGCGTTTGATATGTATGAACCAACCAGCGTGCTACAGTTAATCCGATTATAGCCGCGGCACTGGTTCTGGTAATCATTTTTATTCCTCCCCTTTGACATGCATTATGTATGTACCGCCACCAGCACTACAGCGGCGTTGCTAAAACCGCTTCGACAATTGTATACGGCAGCTACTGTTTAAAACGTTCAATTTTTGTTGTACTTTTACTGTTGTAATTGATTAATGAGTGTTATTTGACTAATAACACAACACAACAAGCACAAAAAACACACGCAAGATTCTTTTAAAGCACAATACAGATCTTCAACATAACAAACAAGTCATGCAGTGCTTGCAAATGAAGTATTTAAACAAATAATGTTTGACAATTTTTTAAATTATTATACGGGGTCTGAGGCCGTGGACTATTAAAATTTCCACGTTGTTCAAAAATTGTCGTCAGACATGCCCTGAATAGACAGAAAGATAGACAGACAGATAAATGTCAAACGGTCGAGTTGAAACTGAGAATTTGCTTCGCTCGTTCAATTGACATATCATCACTGTGTTTGCGTGAATATTTGTGCGTCTTTTACACAACCTAAAATAACTACCGTACTATTACACATATTTTATTAAATTTTATATTAACAATATACTTATATCGTTACGCCGGTCTCACTGATCTTCGTATGGTACAGTGGAAAACAAAACACAAGACACCAATGAAGTCACTAAAATCCAGCTTTAATTATCACAATTAACAGTTTGTAATCAACAAGTTATTCAACAAGATTATACTCGTACAATAATTCAAATTAAATTTGTCCACACGCAATAATGATGTCAACTAGTAGAGTTCCAAACAATTATAACAACAATTACACTTCACACAATACTTCGACAAACACTCGACCCGAGCTAAGGAAAATCGCTTACGTAACTAACCTCTAAGCGGCAGCTGTCGTTGTTTAAATAGACAGCACAAATGTTCCAGAATAATCCATAATATTGGTCAACACTACTCGAAAACACTAGCGTAATTGACTGCGGCCTTGAACACAGTGCGTGACCGGCGAAGTCTGGAACAGCCTCGATTGTTGACGCATTTCAAGTGTCACGTAATTGTCTTCCTTCTCAAAGTAGCAATACGTACACACACAAGCATTACAGCTGGGCTCCGCTAGGATAGCCGAGATACATGTAGAACTTTCTGTAATTGCGTGACAATATTATTCCATAAGGACAGTACTAGTATTGCACCCCCCCTTTATTTCTAAGTTTTTTTTGTAAATTTTTTTTGAAAAATTTTTTTTTTAATTTTATTTTATTTTTATTAAGTTTTTTTGTAAAGGGGAGAGACATCATATTTAGAACTAGGTGGAGAACCTAGAGGAAGCAAAAGTGTGCAAGGCCCAATTACATTTACAGACATGTCCCCCCAGGTGAAGGACAGGACTTGCAAATGAAAAAGTCTTTAACCAACAAGCGTATGCTTTATTAAGCCTGCAAAATGTTACATGAGAAGACAAGTTATCGATTGTACAAGCACAAAATTAACGGCAGGATTATATATATATATCAATTAATATTCATAATGGCATAAAATGTAAGTGAACTGAATATTAACATAAATTGCAAAATTCCTGCCTGATTATGTATGAGTCAATGGTAGCAATAATCTCATTCATAAAAGGAATTCACTAATCCATAAGTGTTGTATAGATTTCAAATAGGCTAGCCTTTTGTCTTAGTAAGCACATTTATGGTTTTTTTTCTTTTAAATTCATAACATATTCCCCCAGCAAAATATATTAAGATTACACACACAAGCACATACACAACATAAATAACACAACATCCCTCGTTTCAGTACTACATCCCTCATAAGCCCATTTCAACTACCGTAAATGAATGCACAACAATATATATATATATATATGTATAAATATAATTGACAGGGTAATCTGATAATCACAGCTCCTAAGCATAGATGTGCCTTGGTAATTAGCACCAGAGAATACAAGTGACCGCCCAGAGACTCCACATACTAAATAACCCTGACTTTAATCATAAAAGCGCTAAGTATGTGTGAAAAGAAAAATAGTTTCTCAACCGAAGCATCAGACAGCCCCCGTTACGTGATTAAAACTCTGCCATGACCGTATGACATGAAAGCACAAGATAACTAACTCCCTAATGGTTTTAATTAGACGAAAAGGCAGAACTTACAGCAAACTGCGGATATGTGTGTGTGTGTGTAATTTTTTTTACACATTATAAACAGTTATAATAGATTTCATTAGGTCTAATGCAGTAATGTTCGCACATGCAGTAACAGAACTGAACAAGAGAGTCTGTGCCAAGGTATCACGGTTAAAACTTCATGAGTGAGCTTCTGGGAGCTTCCGTGCATTCACCATGTCGTTGAGATAGAAATAGATAAATATAACGTTCCCACCTGGATTGTCCGGTGTACTTAGTCAATATTGGCGCTGATCAGTAATGTCTCGGTCGTATCACAAGTCCTGGGGCGGCGTAGCGTTGGAAGAGTGTCTGAACAGTTGTTCTCAACTGACGGCAATCGTGGCTAAAAGATCGTCTCTGCCAGGAGGGTGGACAGTTGTTCGTCACACCCGACACCCATCTCGCCCTTGTTCGAGCACCTGGAGCGGAACTCTATTCAGCCAACCGCAGAAAGTCGACAAGTCCTGAACTGGAGAGTGCCGCCAGTCGAGAGCAGATGACCAGGTTGAGGGTTCGAAAAGAAATGAGACAGACCCAATGTGTCTGTCTGCCCAAGAAAACTCTCGATGCAGGAATGCACAAAAACAGCTGGACGCGCCAACTGAATTTCGTAGATACACAACAACTGTGTGCATAACCGGACGACGACAAACTGTCGTGGCCGTGCGTGACGTCAACGCCGCTCGTTTTAAAAACGCTTAGCATACTATGCCGAACCCGGTACGGCACAGTATTTGTTATTTCTGTATTCCCCGATTAGGCTACATAAAATGGCAATACATCTCAAATCTCAACAGCGAAGTGTCGAAAGCTTGGGGGTAAATGCTTTGAAACTGTGTTTAGTAAATGACCTAGAATGCCAATACATTTCATAAACAGAAGTTTAAAGCATGCGTTTTTGTCAAGCGATATATGTCCACTCTGCACGCACACCAAAGTGTTGAGGATCATCATCATCATTATCTTCTTCTTAACGCTTTTAGGCTTTAGCGGCCTGTTCCTATTCCACAGTCCACCTTTTCTTAGGTCTACCAACTTTTCATCGGCCTCTAGGGTTGTAATCTTTCGCCATCTTCGATATTCTACTTTCTTCCATTCTATTGATGTGTTGAATACATTTTCTAGTGTATTGTTTAATCCTTTCATTAAGTCCAAAAATATCTAAATCACTTCTTATCTCTTCAGTTCTTATATGATCTCGTCTATTACACCTTTTAATTGATTTCATAAAATTCAGTTCTCCTGTAAGTATTTTCTGTTCATCTTTATGACCCATGTTTCAGAACCATACAGTAGCGTAGGTATTGTTATTGCTTTATAAAATTGTCTTCTTCTTCTTCTCCTCTTCAAAGATTAGGTTATATAAACTTGTTCAGGCACCCATATCATCCTCGGACCATCCACGTCTCTTCTACCAATGGCTTTATAGTTCAGTGTCGCTTTCGGCAATCGATCCTCTGTCGTCCTTTGCTGGTGACCCCACCATTGTCTTCTGTAAATTGAAATAATTTCATTTATGTCCTTTACTTCGAGTTCTGATCTTATATCTTTATTCCTTATTCTATCTTGTAATGTATAATTTAAAGCATTTCGAAGAAACTGCATTTCAGCACGTTGAATCTTGCCGCTTTCCTTTTTTGTCATGACCCACGCCTCACTTACATAAATCAACGAGGATATTGAAATTGTCTTACAAAATTTAATACTTGTGCGTGTCTTGTTTTATTTCTCAGACTTCTATGAATCGTACTACAAATATTCCCAAATTTATTTATCTCCTCGCTTATATCATATTCAGATTCATAGCTTACTGCACAGCCGAGATATTTGAAACGGCTCACATGTTCTAAAGTGCTGTTGTTTATAACTATCTTAGTCCTCACTGGATATTTACTTTTAACGGCCATGGTTTTGGATGCTACGAGTATTTCAAAATTTTACATGAACAAGTTACTGGCCTGTTGCACAACCCCCTACCAGGAGGACCAGAGACTCTTCTGTCAGGGTTACCATATCTTAGCCGAAAGGCCCCTGTTTTGGGGCGCAGGAGATTCGCCCTCACCCTTCTCTTTCTGAGATACTATTTGGTGGCTTTGTATCAGTTATTCTGATACTGAAAGTTTATACAATTTTATTTGCGTTTATTTTATACGTGTAAATATAAGTAAAATTTATATTTCGGGTACAGGAACTGTATGCGAAGCACGTATCGGCTAGGGTTAATACCGAACTCGGCAGAAGTAGGCCTACTGTAGTTTCGTAATGGCAGGAGTAATTGCTTGCGTAGTTGCTAGTTGTGGAATTGAATGCATCCGCAGCTATACTACAGCCGGCCCGGTATTTGTTAATCTGTTACACTTGTGTGTAAATGGAGTCGGCGAATTAAGCTGTAGTGGGAATCAAGCAAAATGTACAATACACGAAATTAATATGCCATAAACATAAACGTAGCGTATTTCGTTAGCGAGTTAATTTATATTTTGCTTAAGACATGAGAAGTTCTTCGTAATTAATTTCAAGTAAGTTATAACGAACTGAAAAAGAATGTTTTGTAAACAGTTTGTTTGGAACGTTGTTTTGTGAATGTTTCAATTACAAGAAGTGGCAAGAGAGTACTCACTGACAATTTCAGTAAGAAAGACCAAAACCATGGCCATTAAAGGTAAATATCCAGTGAGGATTAAGGTAGTTACAAACAACAGCACTTTTAGAATAAATGAGCCGTTTCAAATATATCGGCTGTGCAGTAAGCTATGAATCTGAATTTGATATAAGAGAGAAGATAAATAAATTTAGGGATATTTGTAGTAAGATTTATAGAAATCTTAGAAATAAAACAAGACACAGCAAAAGGATTAAATTTTGTAAGGCAATTCCAATATTCATGTTGATTTATGCGAGAAAGGCGTGGTTCATGACAAAAAAGGAATGCGGCAAGAAGGAGTGCTGAAATGTAGTTTCTTTGAAATACTTTAAATTATACATTGCAAGGTAGAATAAGGAATAAATATATCAGATAAGAACTTGAAGTTAAGGACATAAATGAAATTATTCAATTTACATGAGACAATAGTGGGATCATCTCCAAAGGATGTCAGAGGATCGATTGCCGAAAGGGGAACTGAACTATAAAGGCATTGGTAGAAGAGACGTGGGTCGTCCGAGAATGAAATGGGTGCCGGATCAGGATTATATAACCTAATCCTTGAAGAGGAGAAGAAGAAAAAGTTGGTTTGTGTGAATGTGGATCGTGGACACTATGACAAGGAGAATGGAAACATAGGTTTCGAAGTGGTGTGCTACAGAAGAGTGATGAAAGTCGGCTGGTTTCGTCCGGCAGAAGTATGCAGTATTTAATTTCGACTATTTGATAGGGACTGGAACAAATAATTGTTGGTTTAATCCTTGTAGGAGATGATGATGATGATGGTGGGAATGGTGGTGGGGCCGGGGATGATGATGATGATGATGATGATGATATATAAAGAGGTTTACAACAAGAAGTTTCGGACGACGCGAATTTCAGGAGTGCAAAACGCAGTAGATGTACTTGTGTTTACTTATAAATGGTTGAAATTTAAGACTGCTAAAAACGTTTGATGGAGAAGACTACAGATTGAAGCAGAAAGCAAAGAAGTGAATACAGATACCAGAAGGAAACAAGAAGTATAGAACTGGAAGGAAATGAACAAAACGAAGATTATTGCATCGTAAGTTAGTAAATGTCCAGTTATAAAAACAAATAAGCCAAAGCTTTAATCAACAGAAGAATCTGCAACTCGCCTGCTGATCACAGAAAAGGAAACGACCACATGAAGTCGACGATCAACGAGTCTGTTTTGCCTTGATAACTTATCTTAAATGTGTGCAAAAATATGGGCTTAAATTAAACGCACGGCTGTGAATCCATACGTGCCCCAATACGAAAGGCGTAACATCTCATGACACATTTACCATTCCGTTGTAAATTTCAATTGGCGCGACGCCTTTTTTAACACACACTTGGAACACGGCGCGACGTTCGATCCTGTCCGTTTTTCTAAACGCGCGTAACATGTATAACTTTCGAACAGCCGGTAAACAATGAAGACACTGATAGGACAGATTTAGGAATTGACAGCTGTTTACACGCAATATGAATCTTACAACACACGAAAAATTTCAGTTCAACAGCTAACCTATAGCTGTAGCTCCGCGAACTTTTCAACTGACCCTCGCGGTTACATATATACGCCTACACGTGAGAGAAAAGGATACGTGTTGTGTATACATACAATAAAGAAGACGCGATGTTTATAATTGCAAGTTGTTTGGTTTACGATGTAGTGGGTGGGTGGGAAGCTGGTCATTATCTGGGCGGAAAGAAATCTGACCACAGAAACAACAGCGGATTAATAAGCGGGCTCACACGCTACTTGTAATAGCTTCTGGCTGTTGTCAGTTCCCGGCTCTACCCCCTCACTGTACCGTAATGCGATTATGAAATATCGCCCATTCAGCTGGCACTGCCACTGCCACCGAGCTGTAGTTTTATCGTTGCATTCTACGCTTCTTACTAAATCAATAGTTGGACAGTATCCTCTGGGTGTTGGTGGTAAAATACACAAGGTTTGTCTAAAAAGAAACTGCATGCTCCAGAACTGCACAACTCGTATTTGGATTTTTCGTTATTGCTTTTTAATTACACGTAAGACAAATTGATTATGTATTGTAGATATATAAACTTAAAACGATTCTCCATGTGAGGCAGAAATCGTAGGGACTGATCCGTTTAACGAACTTGAGCTGTACAGCATTTTTCAGTAACTTTTTCAAAATAATTTTTTCTCAGCATTCCCGAATACAACAGTAGCGTTAAGAATATTACTTACTAGCTTTTATATCCGCGACTTCGCCCGCTTTATCTTTTTCTTTTAACTGAATTTTTTTTAAAGACCCCTCCATTACGCGTTTTCGTTCGACGCGCTCCCCATGCTACGCAGGTGTTTCCGCGGCCCTTAATTCAGCTTGCCTGCCTCAGACGTTGTTGGTCTAAGCACTGCCCACGCTCCACAGGTGTTTCTATGGCCCTTAAATCAACGTGCCTCAGAGGTTGTCATTCTGTGCGCTCCCCATGCTCCTCACGTGTTTCCGGTGGCCCTAATCTCAGCCTGCCTTCTTCGTTGTTGGCCTACACGCTCCCTATGCTACCCAGATGTCTCCGCAGCCTTAATGTCTGCCTGCCTTCTTCGTTGTTGTTCAAGCCAGGACTGACGTTCCTCGTGCGCCTCAACTGCTCGCAATAACCTTGCCCGCTTAGTATTTGAATGGACCTGCCCAATGCTTTGTCGTTTTTTCGGAGCAATTCTGCAAAGCAAGGTGATAAAGTACTTGTAGGCCTACTTCAAAGGAGGGTCAGTTTGACAGGAAGTGAAGAGTAAGGAAAACAAACGGAACTGTAAAGTTAATTGAACGTGAAGTTTAAAAGGAGTGTAGTTAAGGAAAACGAATGACGGAGTGCAGAATAACTCGACCGAATAAATTTAACTGATACGACGATGGATGAACAACTCAATAGACAATTAGAAATGGTAAAAACTCTATGGAGGTGTAACTCTCGAGTACTGTTTACTTGTCTGCATAGTAAAAGTGGACAAAACTGATCAACGCGGGCGATCGTCTTATATACTTATATAGGCTACTCTTCCACCCGGTGAAGGAGTGGGGAGAGTGGTGTGTATAGAAGGTAGGAAGATGCAGAATGTTCTAGAGGTGAAGAGAGAAGTGGGGAAAGCGTCCCGAATGCTCGTGAAAGGCCTACACGAACGGACGGAGTGGTAGCGGGTGAAGGTAGAGGACAAGTGTGTTCGACATAGGATGACGGTGGGGAGAGAGACAGAGATACAGATGCCGATGCGAGGAAGGGGCAAGGCAGCATTTGTAGGCAACCCGCATAGCACATAACTAAAAGGCCTAAATTGTGCGTACGGAGCGGAATATCAAATTCCAAGTTAGACAGTGTTTTTCGCCTTGTGTCAAATGTTACCTGTGCAAAATTGGGTCGGAATCGGTGCAACTGTGTGGATGTGTGGTTATTATAAAAAGTCCCCAGAGTTTGAGTTTTATACCTACTGTATGTATAGATATTAAGAATCAGTTAATACTGCGCTGGCAAAAGAACGTTTTCCAAGTTAAAAATAATAAAATATTATATAAGATCGACTGTGGCTTAGAGACACTAAGATACGAGACAGACATGGGACGACAGATTCAACAGGTGCACGAAAGCCTAGCTGCAGTCCTGGGGAAGAAGAAGAAGTAGAAGATACAAACCTATGATTGAGAACGGGAGCGGACTATGAACGATGATACTCTCACTACCGTTTAAATGTGACTGCATTAACGCCACGTGCGTAAGTTTGTGACGTAATGGTCGCTACGCCGATACGCTCTACTTATCTCTGTTGACGGACGTTGCCCTCCGCTGACGGGTATAACGTTGAAGCACCGAAAACAATGAAACCACGTTTGTACTGTACGTGTGTATGCAGTGGACGCTTGACGCACGGAGATTTAAACATAAAAGCAGCCGTTATTTAAGTATTCCATAACTCGAATCCGCGGCGTCTGAGCTGTTGAAATGAAACGACAAAGCCCTACGTGGCGAGAGTAAAGAATAGCATTACCTCTATATACACACACGAGTCAGTGGGACACTGAGCTGCATTACAAGTGACCAACAGATTTCGTCAGATATTTGCAGCTGTGACTTTGTATAAATTCTCAACACAATATAAAACAATATAAATGAATATCGTCAATACAGAGAGTGGGCCATATGTCGCTTGACAAAATAATTATTGACAAATGTGTAATTAGTTCAAAGTGCATTGCTGGATATTATGCTAACATAAGTAAGTAATTAATTAATACTAGGGCCTATACTTGCCTTAAATTAACTGAATTGCAATTGTATGAGCACTGGAATAAACTGTATAAACTTTTAATTAGCGAGTAATGCGATCGGCAGATTCTATCAACCTATCGCTTCAGAACTTTAATAAAAGTCAGTTAACGGAAAAAGATTTTCGGCAAACCTCGCGCTTGGGATTGTGGGTAACATTATTCAAATAAAGACGTCTGATTAGCTAAAATATGGACAACTGTATAAGTTTCACAAAGCATTTTCTATGGAATAAAATTTACAATAAATACTATTACAAACATAATTCCCTTATGCATCTTCAAATTGCAAATCATGGCATAAATTCGTCCATTAATATCAAAATTCACTTTTTTAAACTGAGAGTCGATTAATCAATACAATATTTTGATAAACATATGTCTTATAACTAATTACTGATTGAATGATTGTTATTTACATTAACTAGGATACGTATAAAGTTCTTTTATAACAATTCTTAACATAATAAACATCTTAAATTGACAAAAATACAAGGTTTAGTTCTAGACTTCAGTTGGCCTATCACATCCCAACCGGTACTTATCATAAAATGTTGCAGGTAAACTACCCCTTTCTCTTACCCGATCTTCACCAAAATCAATAGGCCTTCAGTCCTCTACAATTCAGGGACGCATGCAAAACATTATTTGATTCTGTTTGAATGTGCGGCAGTTATCGTTCGTCATAACAATTTACCCTTGTTAAAACTTAAAATGTTGCAGGTAAACTACCCCTTTCCCTTAACCGATCTTCACCAAAATCAACAAACTTTCAGTCTTTTAAAATTGATGAACGTATGCAAAACAATATTTGATTCTGTTTGAATGTGCGGCAGTTATCGTTCGTCATAAAAAAAATTACCGTTTTAAAACATAAAAGGTTGCAGGTAAACTACTCCTTTCCCTTAACCGATCTTTACCAAAATCAAAAGACATTGAGTTCTCTAGAGCTCAGGGAGTTATGCAAAACATCATTTGATTCTGATTGAATTTACGGTAGTTATCATTCGTCAAAAAAAAATTACCCTTGTTAAAACATAAAATGTTGCAGGTAAACTACCCCTTTCCCTTAACCGAGCTTCACCAAAAACAACAGGTCTTGAGAACTCTACAATTCAGGGCTGTATGCAAAAAATTATTTATTTCTATTTAAATTTGCGGCTGTTACCGTTTGCCATAGAAAATACCCTTGTTAAAAAAAAAAAACGTGGCCGGTAAACTACCCCTTTCCCTTAACCGATCTTCACCAAAAACAATAAATCTTGCAAACTCAACAATTCAGAGTTGCATGCAAAATATTATTTGATTATGTTTGAATTTGCGGCAGTTATCGTTTGCCATAGAAAATACCCTTGTTAAAACATAAAACGTTGCAGGTAAACTACCCTTTTCCCTCAACCGATCTTCACCAAAATCAATAGGTCTTGAGAACTCTACAATTCAGGGCTGTATGCCAAATATTATTTGATTCTGTTTTAATTTGCGGTTGTTATCGTTTGCCATAGAAAATACCCTTGTTAAAACATAAAACGTTGCCGGTAAACTACCTCTTTCCCTTAACCGATCTTTACCAAAAACAATAGGTCTTGAGTACTCTACAAATAAGGACTGTATGCAAAAAAATTTTTGATTCTGTTTGAATTTGCGGCTGTTATCGTTTGCCATAGAAAAAAATCTACAGACAGATAGACAGACAGACACTTTTTGAAAAATGACTTTTTTTCATGTTTTGAGTGTAGTACAATCAGAGTCTGCAATAATCTCGAACACGATTTTTTTTTGCCATCACCATACTTCCATTTCCTTAAGGAACATGGAAGCAACGGAAAGAGACGTTTGGAGGACAGACCGAGAACGGAAAGCATAACAAATGACAGAATAAGAGAAATTATGGAGATAACATGAACACTGGTAGATGATATCAAAGATTAACAATTAATGTGGTTCGGACATGTCCGCAGCATGCTAGAAGTAAGACTACGGAAACAGAGTTTGAAATGGGATATCCAGAAAGAAGGAGGCAGCATGGACGGCCTTGAAAGAGCTGGGTGGATTGCATGGATGGCGTGGATTGGAAGAAGACATGTAGGATAGAAGAGATGGATGATGACTGAGTATCTGAACCCATAAAACGTTATACGACAATAAAAAGAAAAACATACGCATTGTACACTTAAACAAGATGTACATTTCATGCATTGTACAATTTGTGTTGTGAAGATGATGATGATGAAGTTGGGTTGGATTCGAGTCGAGTCTCAAATCTATTATGTAGATAAAGGCAGGAATAAAATACTACAGTGAGTTTAACTGTGTAATGATTACTTGTATTTATTAAAACAAATTATATTACAGCAGAAATCAAGTAGCATTCGGGTATATTCACTAATAATACAACGTTAAAATCAGGACAACATTTAAAAAAATATTCACACCAGTGTGGAAGTCTTACAGCCTTACGATTTCGAATGAATTCTGTGCATTGTTGCGTCGAACGTTGCCTACACTGGTAGCCTGTAGTTTGTCAGTTGTAATGACAGACTGTCAAACCGTTTGAAGTGAATGGGAGAACGCCATACGGGAATCGAACACACGGTGTCAGTGTGTTGTAGATAATCCGATTAGCGCCGCTCTACTGAGATTACACAGGCAGTGGCTGTAATCATTCCCATTTGACCTGGCTGATGTTTACACCACACGGCTGATGTAATGTCGTTACTGGGACGTGACAAAAATTACGTTGTTTAATCCTTGTATCCTGAATCGAAACTTAGAATTATGTCTGAATCTGCTGCGAAATGATATTGTGTTTTACCATGCGAATACTTGACCTTTGTATTACATTTTGACATGATAATGTCTTATGGCTGGGGGTCATTTGAAAATTTCTGTAACGCATCACGCTGCATGACGTCATCATTTACCAGCCGGGAATCGTTAACTAAAACCGCGACCGCTAACGTGCTAACGTCCGTCGCAGATTAAAGACCTAACAAGCAAACAACACTGCATAGCTGTAGATAGGTATGTAACCAATCAGTCAGTCAACCATAATAATGTTGCGTTTAGCTGGCGGCTGAAAGACATTATCATGCTCTTAAGCTTTTACCATTTGGTAAACGGTACTTTACATTTTTTTTTTCACATTAATAACAAAAGAGTAAGTTAATTAAAAACGAATTAATAATCATTCAAAAAATGGTGGTTAAGCTTCTATTTTAATTTTGTTAAACTTTAAACTGTGTGAACTAAGATTTGTAAAATATTGTTACGAGGTCTACTGATCGTCGTATGGTACAGTGGAAAACTAAATACAAGACACCAATGAAATCACTAATAACCAGCTTTAATTATCACAAGTACAGTTTCTAATCAACAAGTCATTCAACATGATTATATTCTTACAATAATTCAAATTAATCTGTCCACACGCAATAATAATGTCAACTAATAGAGTCCCGCACAATTATAAAACACATAACACTTCGCCACAATACTCCGCACCTCACTGAAATAAATAGCTACCCAAACTGAACTAAGCGTCGCTGAATGTTTATATTTATACCCCGCTGAGATTCCAGAATAATCCATAATACGCGTCAACTGCTAGAAAAGACTAGAGCGTAATTGATTGCGGGCTTGAACACAGTGCGCGCGGACCGGTATGGTGTGGAATAGCCTTGTTGCGGACGCGTGATAAGTGTCACGTAATTGTCCTTCATCTCAAAGTAGCAGCAATATGTACGCACACGCACATTACAGCTGGAATAGCCGAGAAACACGTAGAATGTTCTGTCATGGCGTAACGCTATGCTTTATTTATATACAAAGTGTTCCCAAAAGATGATGCCAAAGTTTGGGAAATGATTTTACTCGTTAAACTGAAGCAAAAATGTCCAATAAATATATGCCGTAATGTTTGACTTTCTGTCTGTTATATCCAAAAAAAAGCTACAGATTAATTATTGCTGAACAAAATAAGATGTGGAGTTGAAATCCTGTATAAACCGTATGTGTATTACTTCTTATAACCAAGGTATATTATCTCTTGAAAAGATTTAAAATGACGGCTTATAAAAATTATCCTTTTTATTCTTAATCCAAAGAATTATTGTTGTACGTAATTCGGATAACAAAATATCGTTATGTACATTGGACATTACAATTCCTTACAACAACTATGTACAAAGGATATGCAGAAAGTAAGTTCCGCTGCATATCTTGCAGAAACGTAGCGATCGTAGCATGTTTGTGGATCTGGACGGACTCCGTATGAAGGCGAGGGAAATACGCGCTCACCGCTGAACCAGAAACATGCTGCGATCGCTATGAATCGGCGGGGTGAAAGCCTCTCATTGAGTACTCTTTGGCAAGGTGTGTTGCGACTCTCTAATATACTTTATTCTTTCTGATTGCCTTTTGGTTGATTTATGACTGTATCGTGGCACTTAAAGAGAATTTATAAGTAGGAGTGGAGTTCACGGGACTTCTCCAGCCTTAACCACAATACTGTGGTCTCTAACGTCTACCACCCTACGTTAGCAAAGCTCGAATTTACACTGATGATAGTAGTCGATGGTACTGTCGAAACGTCTGTGAATTTTAATAACATTGACTCCGGCCGTGTAAGCCTACGAAGTATATTAGTGTTAATTCTATTTGTGACTGTAACTACTAACACAACTTTATAAACAAAATTTTTTTAATCACATAGAGACGGCCACGTGTCAGGTTATACTCTTCAAGATAGAAGACGAAATGTAGATATACGGCAGGAACTAAATATTATGTGTATACTTGAGAGACCGCCGAAAATCGACTAAAATGGTCGTAACATCTTAACCGAACGGATGACTGCCGCACGCGCACACCCAAACATCTCTTGAATTATAAGGCGACAGGACGGAGAGGTGTGGGACGTCCGAGGAAGCGCCGGAGTGACCAGCTTCGGACCGGAACAAACCATTTTT
Organism: Magicicada septendecula; assembly: GCA_034769895.1. Lineage (NCBI taxonomy): Eukaryota > Metazoa > Arthropoda > Insecta > Hemiptera > Cicadidae > Magicicada > Magicicada septendecula. Next base: position 46,714 of record JAWRYS010001319.1, on the reverse strand, counting down.
GACTTAGTCCTTGCTGACGATGACGGTGTTGATGATAAATTACCGACATAAAAGTCAAGTAGTATTCTCATTATATACATTTTTATTTTATTTGAGAGTTCTTAAAATATAAAGCTACAATGTAGTTAATTGCGTAGAATACAGCAATATGCTTTACTGAATCACTTTCTATACAGATTAAAATTAATTTACCTTTTTTTATCCGTCGTGTGACTTCTTATTGTATTTAATTAAATAACGCGTTTCGAGGCTCAAGGTCTCATCTTCAGATTTAAGTCCCGTGTGGACGTCGTTAACACATTAAAATTAAACTACTACACATAAAAATAAAACACACTGCACAAGTTAACCGATGTCTGTTTGTACAAGTGTAGTGTGTTTATTTTAATGTGTAGTAGTTTAATTTTATTGTGTTAACGACGTCCGCACGGGACTGAAATCTGAAGATGAGACCTTGAGCCTCGAAACGCGTTATTTAATTAAATACAATAAGAAGTCACACGACGGATGAAAAAAAAGGTAAATTAATTTTAATCTGTATTGAAACGTGACTTGGATACCAGAGAACACGAGTTTGAATCACTTTCTGTTCAACATAGAGTTAGTGTCTTATTACATAGATTCAAATAAAAGTCCTAATTGTAAAAATTCTCTTGACCCCTTTGGACAGATATTGGTACAACGGAAAATCATATTAACAAGAATCTAAAATAAATACTCATGTTTGAAATTTTCAGATAAAAACAAAACATGCGCGCGTGCGTGTACGCGTGTAGAAAATACATTTTCCAGGTGTGAAAAAGTTCTGACTACAGATGTGGATGTGCGGAGACGACGCTACGCAAAGGAATGGAATGAAAACAAGTCACGTGTGTTTACAGTGGTGGGTCGAAATTGGAGTGGACGGAGTAGCCTACTTGTGTGCCCAGTAACACTCTCTACTGCTGTCACCTGTTCAGCTTTCCCGCGCTGCAAAACCAGTTCCCCGTATCGTATTTGAGTTCGTTTATTCCTATCCATGTGCTACCTCACCTTCAAAAATAAAAAACGTATTTAAAACTAATAATAATAATAACAATAATAATAATAATAATAATAACAATAATAATAATAACGATAATGGCTACAGTAGAACCGCACTAATTCGACACCTACGGGAGCGAAGGGGTGACGAATTTATGAAATAGACAAATTAGTGAGGGAGCAAGAAACAAACCCATTAAAGACAATATAAAATTTTTTATTACAACACTTGCAATGTTCAGTACTAATGTTATGCTCGAACATATTCATTGCTGGAAATGTTCAAACTCAAACAGTTAAGCACTGTAATTTCAAATAAACTACGTTACTCACCGTCAGAGGCTTAATTCTTATACTTGCGATGTTATACAATACTCATCATGTTTCGGGACAGCTTGTCCCATCTTCAGGAGTAAAACACATACTCTTCAACCTCAATTGAGGATGAATCGTCAAACATTATAAAATATTAAAATCCAAAACACACATTGAATAAATTAATGAAACTACAACATTAGTTTGAACGGCTTGAGTGCGCGTTCAGCCGGCGTGAGGTGTGCACCTTGGAGCCTACACGTGCGCTTAATGTTGTAGTTTCACTAATTTATTCAATGTGTGTTTTGGATTTTAATATTTTATAATGTTTGACGATTCATCCTCAATTGAGGTTGAACAGTATGTGTTTTATCCTGAAGATGGGACAAGCTGTCCCGAAACATGTTGAGTATTGTATAACATCGCAAGTATAAGAATTAAGCCTCTGACGGTGAGTAACGTAGTTTATTTGATTGTCATACAAGTGGCTTAGTACTGTAAATAAAACTTAATACACTGTAATTTGCAAAAAAAAAAACAAAAAATTGTTTAATGATTGTGAGTAGTTCTGTGGATACCTATGTAACAACTTCATCATCACTAAACATTTCGTAGCCTATGTCCGGCAAGTTTTCACACCAATTTTTGACGTCGTTTTCATTCAAACTGTTAAATGGTGGGTAGGGATTGGCAGATGTCTAACAATTCCGATGTAGGGTCAAGACCTTCTGGTTCTGTAGACGCTAGTTGTAATTCAGATGGCCATAGCTTATTCCCGGCAGATTTTAGAGTGTTTAGCGGAATACTTTGCCAAGTATCAGCAATACGACAGAATTTTCGGAAACATATTACGCTGTAACAACACAACACAACACTTATTGCGCCGTGTACACAAGTACGAAATACCCATTCTCGGAACCAATAGCTTCCGCAATCCGTTCATCTAGCCATTATTTTAACCCCAGCCACAATCAGCACGTTTCTTTTTTATCCCGGCTATTAGCCTATTAGAACGCATATGTTACTCTCTTGTTAATAAAGAAACAGACAGAAAAAGCCTTCAGGTGGGTGACGAATTACAGAGATAGACGAATTAGTGAGGTTCCACTCTATTACTATTTTTGTTCACAACCATAGGTCAGTTTCACTCATGGTGAACGGGTTAATGGAAAACCAAGTTTAGCAGAGCTCCTCTCCTAACAATTTGCGAAGTATACGACAGGTGTCCAAATTGCCGGATTTCTGTAATTTTCAAACGAATTGTTTGCGTTTGAATGTTTCCATCACTTTTGTTGTTGTGCTTGTTTTACCGCGTGTCGCAGATATTATTATTATTATTATTATTACTATTATTATTATAATTCTGGTTGTTGTTGTTGTTATTGTCGTTATTATTATTATTATCATCATCATAATTCTGGTCGTTGTTGTCGTTATTCTTATGATTATTATTATTAGTATTATTGTTATTGTTGTTGTTATATTTATTATTATTATTCTTATTGTTCTGGTTGTTGTTGTTATTGTCGTTGTTATTATTATTGTTATTATTATTATTATTACTATTTTTATTATAATTCTGGTTATTGTTGTCGTTATTATTATTATTAGTATTATTGTTATTGTTATATTTATTATTGTTATATTTATTATTATTATTATTATTATTATTATTATTATTATTATTATTATTATTATTACTATCTTACATAACTTGCACCCAACGGGCAGTAGAAGATGAGGAACAACTAGAAAGACCCTAATAAGGGCGCAATAGACTCCATTCTGAAGCAATATGCTAAGTGGTTCCAGGATGGATATGAATGCTTGAATTAGAGGTGGGTTTTTTTAGTGGGTGAGAGTCCCACACACCAGAGGAAGCACGGCCTCCTCTGACGGTGCATAAAACATTTTCCCCTCTATGAAAAAAAATTATTAGCTTACAGGGAGGCCAGGGAAATGAAGCCAAAAGAAAATAACTAAAACGTATACTGTGCAAAACAGCAAAGTCTGTAAGCGTTAGCATAAACATCTAACAGCTTTATTTACTTACGTGTTGTCTGAACCGAGTGGCGTATAAATATGAAATTAACTATTAACTTCAAGAAACCGACCGAGACATAGTAATCTTCTCGAAGTAGGGCTCACTGCCGCCTGTACTTGCGCTGCGTTAAGGATAGACTTACTTGGGTCTGGGCGGGGGGGGGGCGCAATGTGCGAGTACACACACGGAGAGCTTGATTAATATTGTACTGTTAAGAGAACGTCGATTGGGATGGTCTGTTATAAGCAAACAAATTAATTACGGCTTGCGACCGGCACCGCTGTCCGCCTTGTTACTGTTTGGCGGGTTCAGACCATTCGGTAACCTGGCGTCTTGGGCGCTCTTCTTCCCCGAACATAAATGAACCCATAGTTTCTCAGTTAAAAGGTTTCTTTCTACTTTCTCCTGGGTCGAGCGACTCTTCTCTTCTTAGCTACTGGCATCTTGTACCTGGAGATATTCGTTATTCTGTTCTCCATTCTATCAGTACGCGTATTCCATTATTTTCATCTTCTTATTATTCAGTTTCCAATATATTCTACTTTCTACCTGCCTCTATACGCGTATATTGGTCTACTCGTATATCGAGGGGTTAGTGGTAAAACTACCGAAATCCAAGTTTTAATGACGTTTCAAAAACAACATTTTTTATGGATTTATATTTTTATTTTTTAACAGCTATGTAATCAATAAAAAACTGTAATATTAATAAAAAAATTAACCCTGAAAATCAGTTTTGTGATTTATCACTCTACTTAAAAACCTTTAATTTCACTTTTCCGTAAATTCACTTGAGTGATTTGCGTAGATTTACCAATTGCTGCGTTTGACCCTGTGATCCAGCTCTGAGTTTCAATCGAAGAGCCATCTCCTAGGCTCTTCCGCCTCCTCTAGTGCCGTTGAGAAAACATCGTTCCGCCCTTCTGACCGTTAACCTTTTTGCCACCTTTAATCCTGGCAGGGTGGTTATCGGGTAGAATGGAAAAGCAAAAAGGAAAACAAATATGTCACAGTCCAAGGCGGCTGAAATGAGATTTCTCAGGCACGTTGCAGGGTATACTCTCCATGATCATAGAACAAAAACACAGATATACGGCAGGAACTGAATATTATGAGTATACTATACTCGACAGGATCGCCCAGTATCGGCTGAATCGGTGGGAACGTCTTTGCAGAATGGATGACTGCCGCATCCCCAAACAACTATGGAACTATAAGTCGAAGGGTCGGAGAGGTGTGTGACGTCCGAGGAAGCGCTGGAGTGACCAGCTCCCTTTCCACCAGTTTTTTTTTTTTTTTTTTGACTGACCAGTGGACTCTTTGACTGTTTGAGACCGGAAGAAACCGTCCTTGATAACATCTAAGGCTTACACGAGCGAAGTCAATGTTGTTAAAATCTGATCCCGAGCTGATCTTCTTGATTGGCTGATGGCATTTGTACTACAGCTTCGTGATGCTTAGAAAATTTATAAGTATATGTGCTCTTCTCGGGGCCGGTAGCCGTTATCACACTACTGTGGTCACTAACGTATGACATCTTACGTTAGCGAAAAGCTCAAAATTGCACTCATGATGGCCGTCACTGGCACGGCCGAAACGTCTGCTAGATAGTGTAGCACTGGTCCACGGCCAGACAGCCCTGGATTAGATTCTAACAAACCATCCTTGGCTTAATCCTTACAGATAATGATGATGAAATGTGTCACAGTAGTGATGAGGAATATGTGACGGAAGACTCGTTAGCCCCTCAAACCTAAAGACGCGGGGACATCGAAAACAACAGAGTCAGTCAAGCAAGACTACACGGGAACGAAGGCCAGCTAACCCAAGGTCAATCCAAATGAGATTAGAAGCTACAGTATCGAGCGTATTTAGCTACAGTAGAAGCTGTATGTATGAACCCGTGTCGGACATAAGCCTATAGAGCGATGGGGTTCAGGTAGACTTAATAAGCGTGGATGCAATTCCTTTAGGTTCGATTCGCTAACGCTTGATGGAATAAGATGAAAGAGGAAAAGTAAATACAAAACACGGTTTTCTAAAAGGATGGAAACATTTCTTTCACCCCAAACAGAATAAATATAGTTTTATTCATAAGAAATACAAACGTTTGAAAGAAAAAGTTGTCAGACCGCTCACAGGTAAGATCCACTGGGAGAAGGTAATTGACAGGTTGACTGAAGTCAATGATATTCCTGTTCATCATTATGGTTTCTGTTGTTTATTTTTTACACTCTATCGTGATAGAGCAAACTGAAAACGGACTCGCAGTCGCGCGTCGGTACGTGGTGTAGGTTTTTGTTAATTACCTGATTAATCTATTAAAAAAAAAGGTTATATCCTATTTAAGATTGAGAGGATAGACTACAATTGTCAGTTCATAGAATAAACGAAATTATTTCAATATATAACTTAAAGATCTCACCAAACGATAAAATCAAATTTATGCCGTTCCACAGTTCCTGACCAGTACGAATAAAGGTATCAATTAATGACAGTGCAATTTAACAAGTGACACACATTTTAATTATTGACACAAAAGTTATTCTGGAACATCTGCGGGGCCTATATAAGCAACAGCGGCCGGCTTAGAAGTTAGTTACACCTGGCGAGATTGTAGAGTGCGGATCAAGTGGTTGTTGCGAATCCGTGGAAAATGCTTATTGTGTGAAACTCTAATAGTTGACATTATTATTGCTTGCGGATAAATTTAACTTGTATTATTTAATGAGAGTACCTTTTTGATTTCAAATTGTTATTTTGTGACTAAATCTGGTAATCAGTGACTTCATTGGTGTCTGTATTTTGTTTCCACTGTACCATACGACGATCCGTGACACCGCCGTAACAATATACACGTAGGGTTGTTAACAACGACACTCACACAGTTATCGATAACAACATTCACAAATTTCTACCGAGTATGGACCAAATATGCAGAACTTTGATAGAGAAAAGCTCAGAATAGGCTTTATACTCGGAACTTTGAACAGGAAACACAACTAAACCGTTATAATGCCGTGGCTGTCCCAGTCTTAGTCTGTGGGAGCGAACCTTGGGCAGTGACTGAGAAATATACCATTGCCATGGTAATGAAATTCCTTAGGTGTGTACGAAAAAGAATAGGATCACGAATGAGCAGATGAGAAACGAACTAAAAACATTTTCAATCAGTGAAAAATTAATTAAAAGAGACTTGACAGAATGAAGAACAACAGAACAGCGATCTACAACTATACGTAAACTAAGAGGAGAAGATCTGTCTATAGACACAGGAAGCGCTAGGAATATGGAAGTCGGAACAAGCCGCTGGGTTTATATGCTGTAGAAGGCAAGAAGAAGAAGGAGAAGAAATAGTAGTTCATTATGCTTTATTGGATCCTGTTATCTTGTTATTTTATCTCTCAGGCTATCTCGGCTGGAGTCAGCATTATTAAAACATAGAAACTGGGCTGTTGGTCCGTGGTCGATTTGTATTATTACTATACGTTTAGACCACCCCTCAGGAGGACATCTTCGGTAGAATGTAGCGTTCGATGGATATCAGAGCCTAAAGCCAAGCAGTTTGTTTACTACTTGACAGTGAGGTGCGTTCGACTTTGACATCCACTTCACTGAAGATTGTCTCCGTAGGTGTAGCCGAAACGTATAGAAATAATAACTTAAGTAATCGACCATAGCCCAAGAGCTTGGTTTCTAATGATTTTAATAATCCTGTTACTTAATATTTACTGCTATAAACTTTATAAGATAGTAGAAACCCGGGTTTAACACTATGCTCAGTCCGTATAAAACCTTCTGCGTTTGTATAGTACAGACTGGGACAGCTCTATGTCGGGACCAGGTGTCTCCCGTTGTGTTCGCATAAAATACAGTTGTAAACCATTTTGATACAATCAGCTGATTACGTAACACTAGTGGTCGAGACAAAGAACAACGGTTCCAAGTGATTGGTTCCAAACGCAGCGCAGTCACGCCGCGTGTTCGACGACTACAGCCATTGTTCACCGGAGTGACGTCACTGTCTGTGCACAATTATTGCATTCAGTATGTACCTATATACTTTTATCATGATCACGGCCTTTTATTATGACTACAATAAAGTTTTTAATTGGGTGTTTCTGAATTTGTATGCCACCATCCCTTACATTATTCCTGAATGATTCCATCGACGGATGCCCCAGTGATCATCATCTTGATTAGATTGGTAATAAGACAACAATATATACAGTTTGGCTTGCTACAGTACCGGTTGTATGTATTTCTTATCGTTTCAATATATATATATTTAATTATATGCCTTTCAGTAAGTGCAGCGTCTATTGAGCGAATATTTTTCCCTATGTCCAGTCAAAGAGGAAATCTGCCAAGCGCTGAGACAATGAGGAGCCAGACGATCTGTGGAACAATCAACCATATTTTTAGAAACAAGGTATGTCGAGATACAAAACTAAAAAGTTTTACAAAGTTACAGGAGTCTCTGTACTGTCCTATGGGTGTGAAGTATGGACAGCAACCAAGAAACAAGACGTACGTACGTAGACTATAGGCCTCGAAAATAGCGTCCTTAAGAGGAGTTACAAGGTGTTCTAAACTTGACCGTATAAAGAATGAGACAATATGTGGATAATTACAACTTTTTAACTTGAATGAATAATTAAAAGATTAAAAGAAATTAATTAGAAAGAGTGTCAGATTCTAGATTGGCCAAACAATTCTGAAAGTACAAACCTATAGGACACAGGTGTTAGAGAGCTAAATGAAGAATATTTCAACGAAATAATAACAAAATATGTAGACTAATATGATCAGAGGATTCAGATCCACGATAATCCAATAATGCGACACGCGGTGGAAGAAGCTCCACACGTCCTGAGGCGAGTCAAAAGACAGAAGCCACATGATCTGGTACCCAATAAAAACCAATTAATATGTAAAGATCCATAAAACGCTATGCGAGAGATAGATAGAATAATCTTTAGATTGGCCACTGGACTTCACCCCATCACCCGTGAAGGAAACATGAAGGAGAAACTGCTGGATAAGCTTGCTCAATTGTAGCATTAAGGGAGGTGTTTTAGTGGGTCAGAGTCCCACACTACTAGGAACTAAGGGGTTCCTAGTGTCTATAGAGATTTTCACCTACCCTCGAAAAAAAAAAGGAGACACAGGTGTGTGGGTTGACCCAGAAAGAGTTGGCTAGCTGAGGATCTTTGAAGGCGGAACAGGAAGCAACTTGCCTATACCGTGTTGTGAAAATGATAATGATGATGATGATGATAATGAAGTAACAATTTTCAAAGTCATCAAGGCTGATGGTACGATCATTATGCAGTACAGTCGTACTTCTAATTACATTTTTGTAAATGTACTGTCTTTAAAAGACTACTGATACGCTCACTACGTTCATATATATATATATATATATATATATATATATATATATATATATATAGAGAGAGAGAGAGAGAGAGAGAGAGAGAGAGAGAGAGAGAGAGAGAGAGAGAGAGAGAGAGAGAGAGAGAACTTTTTATTGTACTATTATATCGTGACTACAGAAAAGTATGTTTGTTCCGTAATCCTGTCTTGTTTTTTGTGCCAAGAAAGAACGATCATCTTAACGGGCAACCATCAATAAGACTTGGAAGTACGACAAAGGTGCGTATTATCAGTATCTCTGTTTAACACTCTGACGAGATGCAAAAAGATTGAGGAGGCGTGAAACAGGTTACGACCGGATTTGTAGTTAATAAAATAGAAAATATTAATGATAATGTGATGTATTTAATATACACAAACTTATTGTTTACTAATGGTACCTATAATTTCAATTTTTTATTGTATTGTATTTATTGTTCATAGCCTAAAGGTACCGTACATAAAATTTGCAATAAAAGACGGAATGTAAACATAAACACTCTGTAACAAAATCAGTTCTCGGGAAACTTTGGACAACGACGTACGTATCACGTTCATTAATCAATGTCTACGAATTCGTTTTTGTAAATAGTGGCTGTTTTACGATATTGTGACCGCAAGTGTGCTGTCTATGACCTGACCGAAATCGATAGTTTTTAAGAATGTGTGTAATAAAAATGTTATTGCAAATCGTATGTACGGCACCTTTAGGCTATGAACAATAAATACAATACAATAGAAAATTGAAAATGAAAATGGTAACAATTTCAGAAGCACTTTATTATATGCAGACGACCAAGTCATTGTTGCTCAAAAGACCAATTACAGTCTAGTACATCGACTGAGCCAATTAGTGAATAATTACAACTGCTGAATTCCAATAGATAAAAGAAAGTAATGGCGTTTAAAGGAAAAGACCCAGTCAGGCCGACGACGATCGTGCCAAACGGAAACGCGTTGGAATAGGTAACTATCACGTTGGAACACTTTAATTATCTGGAGTTCAACTTACCGTGTGACTGTGACCACGACGTTCATGACAAAACAGTAAAATATTAAAGCGTATGCAGTACAACAAGACGTACAATGGACAGGAAAACTATGGGAGACGCAGTGACGGAATTATAGAAACCATGGAGTTCCAGCGCTAGTATACGGCAGCGATCTTAAGGTACAAACGGTTATGTTCTTATTTTTTCTTATTTTTTCTTATTGACCGGTTATGTTCTTGCTGTGTTTGACGGCTTTTATAATGTCTATATTTTCTAATTGGTGTATTTTCATCTTGTCTAAGTTATGTAACAATTTCATATTTTAGGAATCCAAACAATAACTGTTGGAACTTTTGAACTGTTTTTCTTCTGAAAAACATCAGCGGTTAACGAGTAGATTTTGTAATATGGCCGTTAATTCAAACAATAATTTAAATTTGATTTATTTTATTTAAACTGTTTTATATAGAGGGCAGTGTCAACATTATTTCAGTAAATAATTTAAATCCGTTTTATTTATATCAGTTTATTAGTCTTCTTCTTCTTCTTCTTCTTCTTCTTCTTCTTCTTCTTCTTCTTCTTCTTCTTCTTCTTCTTCTTCTTCTTCTTCTTCTTCTTCTTCTTCTTCTTCTTCAAGGATTAAACCAAGGATGGTTTGTTCCGGTCTTAAACAGGCAAAGATTAGAGCTGGTCACTACAGCGCTTCCTTGGACGTCCCACACCCCTGCGTCCTTTTGGCTTATACTTCCATAGTTGTTTGAAAATGTGGGAATCATCCACTCAGCAAAGATGTTGCCACCATTTCAGCCGATACTGCGCAATCCTGTCGAGTAAACTCATAATATTCAGTTCCTGCCGTATCTCCGTGTTTCTTCTATTATCGTGGGGAATATATCCTGCACGTGCCTGAGAATTCTCATTTCAGCCGCTAGGATGCGACTGGCCCGGCCTTTCGTTAATCTCCAATTCTCAGACCCATAAAGAAGTGTGGGAAGGGCCATCGCCTTGTAGAATATTAGGCGTGTTCCTTTACTTGCTGACTTAAGAGTTCGCCTAATGGTCCCGCACATAAGATTGAACTTATGCAACTTATTGACCACATCGTTACTTGCATTATAAGACACACTGCATTCAAAGGTATTCAAAATTGCTGGCTTGTTCCAGGAACCAGTTTATTAGTATACATTTTGTAAATATATATTTTACATTACACTGAAAATTACATATTGTTGTACTTGTAAATTGGTAACTGTAAATTAGACACTCAAGCTTACTTTGTGTTATTTATAATCGCCTAGTAATTGTATTATACATATTTATATAACCATAAATATATACTATTTAGACATAACCATCACAAGATACAATAACCACCTACAATATGCAATATACAGAAAACTAACTTCCACCTAACAACACACTACATTATGCCTAACCATTCTGACCACCCACCACAACATAAAATGGCAGCATTCTATTCACTATTTAACAGAATGTACAAAATAGCCCTAAACAAACAAGAAACAGACAAGGAAAGAAATATAATATACCAAATTGCTTATGAAAATGGATATAATAAAAATTCTGAAAATAAAATAAAAAATAAAATCAAATATAAAATAAAAACTGAACAATTAAGAGTTAATCAAAATGAACAAAACAAAAATAATAACAACAATAAAAAATGGGCCACATTCACATACAGTACATAAATAATAAAATGACAAAGCTAACAAAACTGTTTAAAAACACAGACATTAAAATAGCATACAAAACTAACAAAAACTATCTACCAAAACTAAATAACTCACACAACAAAGGTAATAAAACAACCAATGGTATATACAAAATTGAATGCCACGATTTCAATAAATGTTACATAGGACAAACAAAAAAACAACTGAAAAAACGTTATTTTGAACACCTAAACGCATACAAAAAACCAGAAATATACAAATCTAATTTGACCACACATGAAACAAACACTGGACATGAATTCCCAGATATAAACAACATGACACTAATAAAACACATACCACACAAAGGCACCATAATGAACATTTGGGAAAATTTACAAATATACAAATATAAAACACAAAACAAACTAATGCCTGAACAAATACAAATCAATACAAAACATGACACAATTTTCAAAGCACTCAACATCGAAAACACACAAAATACTAAATACGTACACCACAATCACACACAATAATACCTATTTAAAGTACCAGAAGCCAACAGGAAACCACAATAGCAACCAGCCAACACACAAGTACTTCACCAGACTCAAAATCACGAAGCTGAGGATGGAAAAACAATGGTTTCCGAAACATGTTCCTAATAAGGAAAAAAATCTTGAGGTAAATTCATTATAAATATTAAATATGACATACAGTATTTATATACATTTATTTTAGTTTAAGCATTCGTAGTTTGAGTTGTACATTGTTTTCACACAAAAGCTTTTTGTATACGATTTATAATTATCAAGTAATGGTACTTTGTTTTCTTCCAAACAGTAGACACTCATCTTTGTTGAACCGTTTACCTGGGTTTTTCCAATAGTCTCCTCTGTCCCACTACCTCTACCCCCCTGTCAAATACCACAAATTCCTCAGTTTAAAGTATAACCTCTGTAGCTGCCGTGACTGATGAAACAATTGTCAGGAAAATAAATAGCACCTCTATAACTATACAGTGTTAGTTTATTAAATTCAAATATTTTTTGAATTCATCAACCGATTTTAGTAAGACTTCATACACATTTACACAATTTTCCCTTACACATGCCTAGTGTTTTAAATATTGATCCTCCCCGAAAATAGGGAACGGGGCGGAAGCACAAATGTTAACAGTAAACATTTTGAAAAAAATTGTAAAATTCCATGCCGGGTATCAAAAAGAATTAAAAAATAATAATATTCTTACGACGGTCTCCTTGATCGTCGTACGGTACAGTGGAAAACAGAATACAAGACACCAATGAAATCACTAAAAAACAATTTTAATTATCACAATTAACAGTTTATAATCAACAAGATAAAACTCGTACAATAATTTAAGTTAATCTGTCCACACACATAATAGTATCAACTATAAATAATTCCGCACTATAATCACTTTTCGCTAATACACCACCTGAGACGCACTGTGTAAATCGCCCGACATCAACTGAAACTAAGCGGCAGGTGTGGGCTATTTATAGTCTGCAGGGTTTCATAATAAGCTTCCTTAACAAGTACTTGAAAATTCTAGAGGATACTTCAAAGCGGCCTTGGCAGAAAGACTGCCAAGTTGAGAAGCTTGTCGAACAACACTATCGAATGTACGAGATTGTTCCGTATTACGTAACACTGCCTCGCATGTTAAGTGTCACGTACGCGCACAAACATTACAGCTGGGCTCTGCTGGGATAGCCGAGAAATATGTAGAATTTTCTGTGATGGCGTAACAGTATAAATACAGTGGCTAGTCATGGAAGATTCAATATTTAGAACACGAGAGCCAAAACAAGAATAAAAAATTTGAAAGAATTCTATTTATCCGTGCTGAGTATCAAAGTAACGGAAATTTAAACCCTAATTCAGTAATACAGTAGTAGTGTTTACACTCAAAATATAAAATATTTTTAATATGACCACGCACCAAAAATAGAAAAAAAAATAGAAATAAAAACTTTAAGAAAAAAATTTTAAAAGTCTACGTGTGGGATATGAAGTTATGAGAAATTTTATTCTAAGAACAAACGCGGTATCTTTTGATGATGTGACAAAATTAATATCGGAAAACGTTAATATTGCATCTGACAACACCCTATTGCAAATTTTGGACCAGCTTCAAAATGCTTGTAAACTATTTTGTCTGAGGCTTTCCAGGGCGGCTTCAATGTTGTGAGAACTTCTTGCCGGGCTGTAAGGCGTTTACCAAGAGTCTTGTGTGCAAACGTTTCGGCTGTGCCTTCGACGGCCTTCATCAGTGCAGAAGGCTGCAAACAACTGACAAAGGTTTCGTAGTCGGTGATCATAAGGCCCGTGGTCCAAGATTGTTTTGGGCAAACGTTTCGGCGGCCGTGCTTTCGACGGCATGGTTTTGGTCACTGCCTACGAAACCTTTGTCAGTGTTTTGCAGCCTTCTGCACTGAAGACTGCCACAAAACAATCTTAGACCACGGCCTTACATAAGTTCTTATAACTTGTAAGCTATGGTTGCAAAAATAATTTATATATTGTTATCAGTTATATACGTATATCTGCAAAACGTACTAGATATAGATCTGGAAATATCTTTGGAATCACACATAAACTTAAGATCTATGGTTAAATTGTTTGTCATTTAGACATTATGGTTATAAATTTAATTTAAACATTAATGCTATACTTCTGAAAGTTTGTTTATTTTTTACCTTTGTTTGTTTTACAAATGTTATTTTACTATAAAAATTATAGTGTAAAAGGGAATTTCGTAATTTTTCTGATAATTGAACGAGCGAAGCGAGTGCTCAGTTTTAACTCGACTGTTTGCCATTTGACTGTCTGTCTATTTGGTGTATGCCTCACGATAACTATTGAACGCGTCAACCGATTTTTGTAAAACTTGGCAGAGCTGTCCATACTTTTACCCTACTGAACCCTATTTTTACTGAAATTGACCCCCCCCATCCAAAAGAATAAATGGAGCGGAAGGGAAAAATTTGAGAGGGCAAAAGTGTGAAAAAATCCCAAAAGCCCATGTGGGATAACAAATTAAAGGAAATTTTAATCAAAATCTAAATGTAGCGTTAAATTTGTGAAAATTTCAAAATGTTTGGACCTCAAGGCTAAAAATTAGGTGAATTTTTTACAAAAATTCATGTAGGGTATCAAATTAAAAAGAATTTTAACCAACGTCTTGATATAGTGTTAAGTTTTGGAAATTTCAAAATGTTAGACCCCAGGGAAAAACAAAACATAAAATGTTTATAATAAGGTGTGAATGTCCAGCGGGGTTGTCAAACTAAAAGCAGTTGTAAACCAAATCCGAATGTTTTGAATTATTAGTGTTTATTAGGCCTATATGATTCTGTAAAATTGTTATATTCTAAGTACATATATTTAATATTTGTAATAACTTTACCTCAAGATGTTTTTTCCTTGAGGTAAGTTATTATAAATATTAAATATATTATATACATCAAGAAATAGACTGTAGCAAAAAATGTTTGATCTAAATAAATAGTAGGAAATTGGGAGTTTCGTATTTTTTTATAATAAAACATTTTCTAATATCAAAACTTATGTAGTAATATGTGTACTTCGTTCAAAATAGGAAACGATTTCTGCAGCTCAAGTTTATAATTAAAGTTATCTGTTAATAAATGAGTACCCATATATACTTACCCATTAAATTAGTACAACTGGCAAGATTGTCAATAATACAGACTACAGCCCTATAATATCACGAGAGGTTAACCAACGAGGCGATAAGCTGGCACCAACCCTGTTCAACTTAGCACTCGAATAGGTAATCAGAAAATTGTCAATTGATAGGAACGCAACATTAGAACATAAGATGGTCCAGATTGTAGCATATGCAGATGATATTAATATTATGGCAAGATACCATGTTACTCGATATTATGAAATCGAACCACTAAACGTGGAAATAGTTAAATGGTTTAAATATTTGGGATGTCGGATGGCAGACGATAGGGAAGAAATAAATGAAATAAGGAAAAGTTTACAGGCCGCAAATAGACCACATGCTTCGTTTTACAACTACACTCAAGACAAGGAATATCTACCTTCAGTCCAAGGACACATTATATAAAGTTATGATTAGACCCGTTATAACAAATAGCAGCGAGACTTTGGACTCTGAACAAACGAGCCGCTAACATAGTCAATACCTTTGAAAGGAGAATTCTGAGGAGAATATATAGACCAATCCAGGTCAATGGGATATGGAGAATCCGTCGTAATGAGGAACTACACAAGCTATATAAAGACAATGATCTGGCCACCACCATCCGACTGCATAGATTCCAATTGGCAGGACACATCATTAGGATGGAAGGCAACCGAATACCTAGGAAGGTACTCTTTAGTCAAATCGAGGGTAGAAGACCTCTCGGAAGACCCAAGCATCACTGCATTGACGCAGTGGCGAGGGATGCTGGTACTTTGCTTAAAATAAAACGATGGACATTGATTGCAAGGACAGGGAAAATTATGATGAGGCGGATGATTATGGAGACTAAGGTTCGATTCCGAACTGTGACGCCACAGAAGAAGAAGAAGAAGAAGAAGAAGAAGAAGAAGAAGAAGAAGAAGAAGAAGAAGAAGAAGAAGAAGAAGAAGAAGAAGAAGAAGAAGAAGAAGAAGAAGAAGAAGATAAATATATTTCGTCCAAAGCCGTTAACAAGATCTGCAGCTCAATAGGCTTACTGGTACTCATATCTGAAAGTTTTTGTTGTACGTTATGAACGTATGTTTGTTAAACGAGAAGAAAGTGGAACAAGCAAAGGCTAGAATTACAAAACTAGTGTTTCACTCCACTAGGCAGCTGCTGTCAATCAGTCAGTTATTAATAAGAGTGGAATCAGTGAAGCGCAGAATAAATTGGAATCGAGTTCATAATAGCTAATTGTACTGATAAAATGATATTCCTTTGTCAGTGTTAATGATGTCTGCATAGTGTTAGGCTGTACAGCACACACGCTGTTAATGAGCTATATTATGTGCGAGAGCGTCTGACGGTCTGTCTGATGTCATGCAGGTGGTATTTAATGAGGTGTTGAAACTTAATAATATTACACACGAGCGCACATACACACACACACAACAGTGAGCTGCCAAGAAAGAACCTTGTTCCAATAAAACCAATATACATAGTTGTTGTGGTCTCCAAGTTGCATGTACAAGTAAATCATTTCATCCATTCGCACAGAAAATGGCATCATTTAACTTCTTTGTCAACAGACTTAAAAATTCCGTTAAAGCCAGAAACTACATTAAGGAGCTTAACACTATAAAGTACATTGCGATGACCAACGGTTACAGTAGCACGATTATAGATAGATTGGTAACGAAACAAAGAAAGAACTTATATAGAAATAAGAATGAAACTCGCAATAGGGATCAGGAATACATATCAACAGAATATACTAATCTTTTCGCCAGTGCTATAATTAACGTTTTCAAAAAGTATAATTACACAGTTTCTTTTAAAGCGAATAACTGCATTTTGAAAGCTTTGAGACCGAGGTCCAGTAGACCAGTAGAAAGCTGTTCGGGGGTGTATAAAATAGAGTGCGAGGACTATAATAATTTTATATTAGACAGACTGGCAGAAAATTCTTGGATAGGTACAAGGAACATCTGCCTAAGGGTGACAATAGGAACATTAAATCGAACTTTGCCTTACATGTCGTCAATCATAACCATAATTACTCCAGTTATCAAAACAGTTTCAAACCACTGCATTTCTGCAAAAAGATTAAACTCGTGGACGCACTGGAAGAGTTTGAAATTTACAGAGTCTCCAAAACTCAGGGTGATCAGCTTCTGAATGAAAAACTTTCTTTAAAATCCAACGAGCAGTATGATACAGTTATACGCATGCTAGAACAATATGATAGATAAGTGGGTACACAGTATGATGTGGAATCGTTAGTCACTCGCGAGATCCGTAGCGATGCGCACCGTGAGATAACGCGGGTTGGGAGTCGCTTAAATAACGGGATGTGTGTGACTTATTAATTGCGTACTCCATGTGAGTGAACATACTTTATCACCTGACGATTGGACTACAATTCTGGAAACGCGCTGTGTATAAAATATATAAAAAGAAGTTGCAAGGAAGAGAACGTGGACACACAAAGTAATTTTAAAACTTTAAACCAAAATTTTCTTTATAACAGAAAAGGATACAGCTCCGTTGCCAGGCATGTCAATTTTTGTGGGACGTCGATTTTTTAAACAAGATATTCACGTCTTTCTCTCTAGTCAAATAAACCCCGATTTTCGGGTATCCAATAAAGATTGAATTCAATAATCAATACTGACTGATGCCACATAGGTAAAATTTTAATCCATTGATTAAAGTTTCCTTAAAAAGTATCGCACAAATAAAATAGATTTGACTTATCATCAAACGATAAAATATTGTTACGACGATCTTACTGATCGTAGTATTGTACAGTGGAAACAGAATACAGACGCCAATGAAATCACCAATTACCAACTTTAATTAGCCACAAATAACAATTTGTAATCAACTAGGTACTCTCGTACAATAATTCAAGTTAAATTTTTTTACGGATAATAATAATGTCAAGTAACAGAGTTTTGCACTAATTATAACGCAGTAATCACTTTCCACTAATCCTCAACACTCACTCGATCTGCACTAAAGAAATTGCCCAGTGTAACTGACTGACTAAACGAGCCGCTGTTCTTATATAGTTCCTACAGGACTTCCAGAATGATTTTCCATCCTGTTGGCGGCGTGCCAGCATATTTTGTGCACTTACTCGAACAGTCTGGAAGGTACTGAAGTGCGGCCTCGACCGAGACGCTGCGGCTGCTCGGCTAGCCGAGAAACGGGTGGAAGGACGCTCTCAAGCCTTCGAAAGCGTTCTGTAATTGTCGTGACAATATTTGAAAAATTAGTCTTATAAATTACGAGTGTACCGAGATCCAACTGTTATATTTACAATCTAATCTTAAGTGATCTGAAATGAAAATCAGTTATACATTTTGTTTAGCTTATAAAATCGTTGTTGTTCGTGCAACTCAATTTTTAATTGCTTCGTTATTCACATTAATCACATTAAAGAAGATTAGGAAATTCTGGGACAGATTAATCGTATGCAAAATATAACTAAATATTGCAAAATTGTAACACACTAATTATAAAACCAAGTGTAGTTATTTAAAATCAATTAGATTTAATGAAAAATGGTTTGTATGCATTGATTATTATTCGCTATATTGTGTTTTTAATAAACAGAATAATATTATCTCACTTTCTTTAAAAAATCCTGTATTTTTTTGGTCTCATGAAACTTAACGTGTATTTTCTAAATAAAATAAATCCATTATATTATTTTGGTATAATTGAGCATTGAGAAGAATTTTTTGGTTATTTAATTTTATATAGGGTCTCCTAACAAGTAGAGTTAATTTATATAAATCTCTTTATATACGTCCTTGTTATTTGAATTACTTAAGTGTCGAAGCAATTTCACAGTACCTTTTACGATTTTAAATTCTGCATAGACATTATAATATTTTGAGTTCACTTTACGTTTTAGAGTAATTAAAAGGCTAGTCCGTGTAGAAGTTAATTAAGGGTAGGACCAATTTACAAAATTCATGAGGCCTGTCGCTGATAAAACGGTTTTGTGCTCCTGTTTACTTTGCCAGTCTTTCTCTGCTCTGATTCATCACTGTTTGACTTCAATTATTACTTTTTAAAACTTCACACGCTTTTGAAGGTATATTTATATACTCAAATTGGGTATTTTTATAAAGCAAGGGGGAACTGGCTGGCTCCCTGACCGCCCTTGGCGCATTTCCCACTGAATAAAACATTAATTTGTTTAAGGTTTAATAAACGCTGTATCAGCATATAAAAGGCCGCATATGCAAACACATCTTCCTCACGTTAAACACACACACACACACGCGCGCGCGCGCGACAATTTCAATTTTCCTCTTGAGCTCATAACTTTGTCGCATGTATTTTCACATTAAACTGTGAGTTATTGATACATTAAACTATCAATAATACGTTATTTTCACATTAAACTTGACGGGATCACGTTATTAACAATACTGAATAGCATTTTAACTAGCATCCTCCCTGAACTGCAGGAGTCCGTCACTGTTTTGAACGAATCACATTTATTATTAAATAAATTTCGATATTAGACAATTTTTCAATTATGGGAAGAATTACAAAAATCTCTATTTCTCTAATATTTCTTTAGTATTATAATAATTGCAGAACACACAATCATACAATAAAGACTAAAAATTCAAATCACTTAGATCAGGGTTACAAGTCATTTTAGTTTAAAATTTTAGCTCTTTTTTGGGCCCTGAGTTTCCAAAATTTTGAAATTTCCAAAACTTAAAAATACATTCAGATGTTAGTTACAATTATTTTTAATTTGATACCTATGATGATTTTTTGTGATTTTTTTCATAATTTTTACCTAATTTTTAGGCCCTAAAATCCAAAGTTTTTTTTAATTTTTAAAAGTGGACACTATATTCAGATTGTCACTTAAATTATCTTTAATTTGTTACCCCACACGGGCTTTTCCGATTTTTTAAAACAATTTTGACCCCACACATATTTCCCTTTTCCCCTTTTTTTAGACGGATCGATCTAAAAACCAATAATGTTCTGTACGGTAAAAGTATGGACACGCGCGCCGACTTTTACAAAAATCGGAAGATAAACAGACAGACAAATGGCAAAGGGTCGAGTCAAAACTGAGCACTTGTTTGCTCGTTCTGTTATGAAGACAATTGAAAACTTTATACAACAGCAATGTGTAACATTAGAGCTTAAGTATTTAAGACATTGCGATTAGAAATAAATGGTTGGCTCTCAGAACAGTTTTGCCGGAATAAAATATTATTGTTAACACAGGCGACAAATTAATTTTTGTATTTTCTTAACTCGACAACCGTGCAACACATCTTATAGTAAAATTACTCTGTTGATGTTACCGTGAGAGATACTCCAAACAGACAGACAGACAAATGACAAACGATCGAATCAAAACTCAAAACTAGCTTCTCTGGTTCAACAATGAACACGGTAGTATAATCATTACTTTAATTATAAAAATGTTACTGTAATTCTATTTAAATATATACAATGTATTAAAGTATACAATAAAGATCATCTCCTCAGATTATGACGCAATAAAATCTTCTTAATGATGTTAAAATTCCTTCCCGGGCTGTTTGGAACCACTGTACTGTGGTCATTAACGTATAACAACTCCTAACGTTAGCGTACTCCATCTTACACTGATGATGGCAGTCGATGGCGCAAAACAATGAACCACAGCCAACAGCCTAGGGAGGAATTTTAACAACACTGACTCCGTGCGTGAAAGTCTACGAAGTACAAAATCTTAAATTTCACAATACATGTATCAGTCTACATAGAGACAAAACATTTAAGAAATTGTCAAAATGAGTCATACATAAATAGTAATAGCGACAATACTAAAAAGTAGGCTAAAATAACATACATAAACCATACGATGAAAAAACTTACAGAACTATTTAAAATTACACACATTAAAATAACTTACAAAACAAACAAAAATAGGATACAAAAACTAAATAACACACGCAACAAAGATAATGGAATGATCAATGGGATACACAAAACTGAATGCCAAGACTGCAATAGATGTTACATATGCCAGAGAAAAAAACAATTGAAACTATCGGTATGGAGAACCATACATGACTTCCGTGTTCCAAGATTTATTTTTAAAATCATTTACTCGAGTTCGGTTCGATAATTTCTAAAAAAATATCCCCCACCCTCAAACTATTGCAATATTTATAGAATTTTTTGTTATTATGGGGTAGTCGTTTAATATAATGTTATTTTCGACCCACTTTATCTATACAAATTAGGTACTGTACTTTATTCTTATAAAGAAACTGAACTACGCAGATAATCATTCCTCCTCATCAACCGATCCCCACCATTAATGATATTTACACTTTCATAGAGTAATAGTTTTATCATATGTAATTTCTAAGGTATCTTATCCTTCAAAATTAAATATCCGTACTTTACTGGATTTCAGCACAGAAATTTTCAAAAAATCACCCCCTCCCTCCTTCAACTAACTACTGCATTTATAATTCTCTTTTACCATTTTACAGTGGATTAATATGACTTTATTTTCGAGGCAATTATTTATTAAAATTAAGTACTTTACTCTTGTTAAAACACAAAACAATGCAGGTAAACTACCCCTCCCTCCTAACCGAACAACCTGTTTGCAAATTTAAACGATTTCTTAAGTACTTTACTCTTGTTAAAACGTAAATCGTTGCAGGTAAACTACCTCTCCCCTTAACAGATCTTCACCAATATTAATAGGTCTACAACTCGGGCACATGCAAAAAATTATTAGGTTCTGTTTGAATTTGCGGCAGTTATCTTTCGCCATAGAAAAAATTCTACACACAGACGCACGTACAGACACTATTAGAAAAATAACTTTTCTTCATGTTTTGAGGGTAGTACAATCAGAATCAGCCCTTATTTCGAACACGATTTTTTCCGATCACTACACTTCCATTTCTTTACGGAACATGGAAGTAAAAACGATATTTTGAACACTTAAATGTATGCAAAAAATCAAACATTTAGAAATCCAGTTTGGCCACACATAAAATAAATACAGGACTCGAATTCCCAGAAATCACCAACATTACATTGATAAAACTCATACCACACGAAGGCAAAATAATGAATAGATGAAATAATTTACAAATAAAAACATAAAACACAAGACAAATTAATATCTGAACAAATAAAAATCAACACAAAACACTTATCATTGGAAACACTCAAAAATATAAATATACACCGCACCCTCACACAAAACACTAATTTAAAATATCCACAGCCAACAAGTAGCCTTAGCAAAAAACCAACCTGTACACAAGTATTCCACAAGGCTAAAAACTAAGATGGCTGCGGATGGGTAAACATATTTGATGCCCGAAACATGTCCCAAGTAAGGATACAATATGCTCAGAAAAGGACTTTAGCAGGAAGTGTTGAATATATTGCGGGAGCCTGCGACATTCGTCGTATCTCACATCTCAACCGCCAGTAATTTTTGTTTTCCCAGTCAGTCATCTGTAAAGTCCTGCTCCTCATAACCAGTTAGCAAGCTCTTCGAGGCCTACCTCTTTATCTACAATTGAACGGATAATATTCTACTATCCTTCTAGGCCATCTCTTGTTGCCTGTATGTGTCCATACCACATTACACTACTTTCCTCCTTTTATGCTTTAACCCTTTATTTACAGACAGATTGTTGTGACTTTTAATTTTTTAACAGATGTTGAGGTATTGGTGTAACGTTTGAAATCCCGAGCTGGGGTACTAGGTACATTGATTTCGGAGTCAACATCCCCGAGACCGTCTGCCTTCTCCTCTACGGCTGATATGCGCGATCTACTTACTTAGAAGAAAGGTGGAAACAAAAGGCAAGACACAATTAGACCTCGAATACTGTAATAGCATCGGGGTCGGAGAAACAAGAGTCAGTCCAAAGAGATCAAACTGAGAATATTAAAGAAAGAGATCCCACCCAAGACAACTTGAAGTAAAATGAGAATCCAGATAGGGAAAATTGGAGATGCGAAATCCGTGCGTAACTGGCTCAAGTATGCTTTATTAATTAATACTCAGACTATTCACTTGACTCATAGTCAACATTTTGTAAATAATAAACATTTTTCTTTTAGATTAACACTAAGATTGCATTATTGGACAATATCCCACTACAGCTATCTAGAGTGTGACATAAGCTATGAATATAAAAACTATATCGATAATAAAATAAACAGATACCAGAGGATGTGTGGCACAATTCATAAGACACTGGGAAAGAAAGTACGAAAAGATAAGAATTTAAATCTTATAAAGTAATGGCGGCACCAGTATTGATGTACGGGAGTGAATCGTGGACACTCACCCAAAATCAGAGAAAAGAATTGAATCTGCTCAAATGAAATTCTTAAGGAGAGTCAAAGGATGCACCCTAAGAGATCAAATAAGAAGT
The DNA here is from genome assembly GCA_034769895.1 of Magicicada septendecula. Lineage (NCBI taxonomy): Eukaryota > Metazoa > Arthropoda > Insecta > Hemiptera > Cicadidae > Magicicada > Magicicada septendecula. Next base: position 23,093 of record JAWRYS010001319.1, on the reverse strand, counting down.
GCAGACATAAGAGAAGAGCTGAATATATTTTATCGTTAAAAGATAAAATTAAACAAAATAAAGAAAACTGGATACAATACATAAATTGAATGGGTGACTCGAGAATACCAAAAAAAAAAGATAATCCAGTATAAGCCTCTTCGAGAACGAGATAGAGGCAGACCAAGAAAACGGTTCTAACTTTGTCGTGTTTACTTCCTGAACTGCTACTTGTCAAGTTCCGGACGAGGCCTTCAGGTCGTGGTTTAGTACTTGAAAATGGTGGAAACACTGAAAGGTCTCGTCCGAAACATGACAAGTAGCAGTTCAGCAAGTAATCACGACAAAGTTGGAATTACAGAGACTGCTAATTCAAATAACAAGATGAACACGAAAACGGTGACTGTGAAGACGGAACAGGTCGCAGAATGTTAATCCTTGAAGTGAAGAAGAAGACTAGGATTGCGGCAACATTTTTGGTGGAAGCAATTTAATTAAATAAACAACTTCGTTTTCGGTCCTTCCAGGCTTAGTCCTTACGGTGAGTTCCGCTTTCACCATATTCCATAAAAATAAATAGTATCTCTAAAAACTAATTACCAGCATGCTACGGAATTTTATATACTATCCACTGAAGTCGTTAATCTGGATAACGTATTATGAAGTTAAAGTCTGCAAACCCGGTCTCAGTCAGGGACCGTGCTCGGTTGCGACGAAACAACGTTTTTACCTGTTCTTACGCGGTAAATTGCGCCCCGCACTTTCACTTACTGACCAAATCTGTCATTGAAAAACGTTCTATTCTGGACTTCGATTAGATTTCAATTCTGCAACTTTGCATTTGTATGAGTAACGTCTTTCTTCCAATATTTTTTTGTTAGGTTAGGTTAAACTAGGTTAGGTTAGGCTAGATATGAATAGAATTATAATGCTAATTTCTGTATTATTACAATAACATAAAAATGTTAGTAACGATCGACACTATTTTACGCCAGCGTAAAGTTTACTCTACGATAACACGGAAAGTTGATTGACCGTAACATTATACACACATTGGAAATTGTTGTAGCGCATTACCATTCCAGGCGTGAGTCTTCATCTATTTCATCATCATCAGACGTGGCTCTACAACCCTTGGTGGGTCTTGGCCTGCTCCAAGAGTCAATTCCATTCCTATCTAATGCATGCCCTGGCTTTACAGTTTCTTATGTTCAGGTTTCAGAGGCCCTCCTCTATCTGGTCTTTGAATCTACTTCTGGGTCTTCCCCTTTTTATACTACCCATTGGTTTCTGGTAGAAAATTTGTTTCGTAGCCTGAACTTCCTCCATTCTCTCTATGGGTCCAACCCACCTAGGGTGTATATTTTGATTATCCTGACAATGTCCGGCTCTTTGTAAAGATGGTATAGTTCATAATTTTTGGCCTGCGCCACATTCCATTTTCTTGCACTCTTCTAAAATATTGTTCTTAGAATCCGTCTTTTACAGCAACCTAGAAGTGTCACGCTATTTTTGTGTCATTGTCCAGGTTTCTGAAGCAAATGTCAGCACTGCCCTGATAAGTCTTCATCTCTTCACACACCTTTAATAGATTCAGTGTGTGTCTGTAGCTTGTAGGACGATATTTTATTTTCGATCGCAAATTTCCGCCTCGGGTCGCAATCGACCGGGTTTTTTACGATTGTGTCGCAACTGACCGCGGTGCTTGCCAAACCTCGGGTATGCAACACGTACCAGCGAAAGTCTACGCGTTCTGTGCACGTGACAGGTACACAAACGTTTGAAATAGTAAACAAATATTCCCTCCAAGGAAAAACTTGTTTTATTAAGAGAGTCTGTGTAAGTGAATTAAAACGAGTTGTGCAGCACCAGCCTGTCTGTGTGTGTGACGTCACGGAGCGCTGCTTACACCTGACCTGTTTTACAATTCACTTTGAGTCCATACGTTGCCTATGCTACAACAAATGCCCCTAATTAAATCGCACTTATAGTACGCACACAAAAGCCGTTGTCGAGTAATTCCATTACCTTTCGCTACTAGATCGCCTATTGCATAATGTATATAATAAAGTTGAGGCAGAAGTCGAATACAAATTAGTTAGACGGGCTTGTGACCAAAATATAAGTGAATTCTGTGAATGTTGATGAGATTAGGTCGTAGTCCACTGCTATCATTGTTCACAGACTTTTCGGCTCCATCATCGGTTGCCATCTTCAGTGTAACAAACGATCGAGTAATTGGCACGGCGTTTGTCAACCCCACCCATGTACTGGGTCTGTACCTCCAGCACTGGGGTGAATGAAGAGTTTGGCTCAGGATAGGAAGATCTGGAGGAAAGGAGAAAAGAGAGAGAAAGAGAGAGAGACAGACAGGTAGACAGGTGCTTTGTTTGGAGCGTGCTCCTATACGGAGCAGAAACTTGGACGCTGAAGGAAGACGAGGAGAAGAGGTAACCGGCCCTTCGGGATGTGGACATGGAGAAGAACTGAACGGAAGTATAGACTGATGAATGAGGAAATTCTTGGAAAAGCAAGAAAGGATATCAAGTGTTGGATATCATCAAGGGCGGGAAGAGAAATCGGTTGGGACGCTGTACGCGGTAAACACAAGGTAGCTTGAGGCCTGATGGTAGAGGCACTGGAGGGGCTGTTAAACGGAAAGCAGAATAAAGAACGAAGGAGAGACCGGATAATAGACGATATACGGATCAATGGATAGGAAAGCATGGAGGAACCATGCCTTGTAAGACGTGCCCTTTGGATCAGTAATGGTAAAATTCATGATATTAACGTATCAAGTCAGTTAATACTTAGACGAAGTCAGTTAATATTAACGGTAGTAAAATTTGCCGGATGACCCTTGTATTGTACTCCTGCTGATAACACTGTGATACAAAGTTAAAGTTTTTTGTCCTAAATATGAAAATGGGTAAATCTAATAGTACTTTTTTCGGCTGAATTCAGATATGGTTTCAGAATGTTTCTATCACGTAAGGATTTTTAGAGACCTTGGATTTCTATCACTTTGGATTTTCTACGTTATTTTTCCTCATGAACATCTGAGGTTCCTCTCTAGGGTACAACAATAGTCAGCTAGCATGCTTGAACTCCACTTGCCCGTGTACCGCTTTTCCATGTCCAAAGTATCCTGATGGAACCGTTCACCATTTTCATCGCTGACTGTTCCTAGATTTGGTTGGAAGAAACCTAAGTACAAGTCCAAGAAGTGAATCTTCAGTGACATGATGCATCCCATGATTTTATAAGATTTTAAAGAGCATGATTTTATCTTTGTAATTTTCGGATTTATGGTTTCCTAAGACGTTCTGGCAAATGCTCTTAAAAGGCTTCCATGGAACTTTCTCAACCTCGTTTAACGTACTATCAAAGTTGTCATCTTTAATTAAGTCCCTTACTTAAGGTCCTACAAAGATTCCTTCTTTTATTTTTGCGTCACTGATCTTTGGAAACTTGTTTTTAATTACGCAAATCCATTTTGATCCATTGCTTTCACGAAAATTTTTATAAGCCCCGGCTTTATATGTAGTGAAGGTAAATAAACTTTGTTTGAATCAATAAGTGGTGCATTAACAACAGTCTTCTTTCCTGGAGTTAATGATGTTCGATTTGGCTACTCTCTCTGTACGTAATGATTTTTTCGGTCTCTGGTGTCCCACTCGCAAAGAAAACAGCAGTACTTGGTAAAACCAAGTTCAAGACCTAGCAAGAGAGTAATTACTTTTAAGTCATCACAAATACTACAGTTAAATTCTTCATATTTTATATTATCCAGCAGAAGTTTCATGTTCTGGTAAGTCTCTTTCAAATCTGTACCATAACCTAGTGGCACTGATGGAAATTTATTCGCAATGTTCAGAAGCACGGATTTCAGACTAACTTTAAAAGAATCGGTAAATAAACGTTACGCTTGTTTTATACTCATGACCAAGTGATTCCATTAAGGAAAAAAGCATTATTACAAAAAAACAAGTCCATCTACAAATGAAAAAAAATTCTTGAAGTCATTATGCCTATCTTTGGACTTTCAGGCGTTCTTCCCGTCCACCTTGTCCGTTTTAATTGTATGGATTTTGAAGTATCCTTTTTCTGTCGTTGTGAGAGAGACTGGTTTGTCACAACCAACGGCAAGAAAATTAATACATTCTTTCAGAGAAATTCTTGTTGTGTGGCTAAAAACACATACTTTTGTTTCGTGGTGAAGGAGGTTCCCACCTTTTAATGGTGACCGTAAAATTTCTGTCTGCTGTTTTGATAAACTCAGATCTCGTACAAGGTCGTCGCTGAGGTCCCTTTGTGTTAGTAAACATGGTTCAGGAGGCGAAGAACACGAAGCTTCAAAGTTTGGATCAACCTTCATCATTACCGTCCTTGAGCGGGTAACTTAAAAACTGAGGGTGATAGAAAATTTCTGTTAACATTTTTAAATTCAAGGAAAAATAAATATAAAAAACGCTTTTACTTGCTCTGCGACAAAATCTTTGTTTACCAGTGTAATCGGTTAGGGACCTCTATAGTAGTAACAGAGCTGAGAAACCGACCTCCATGACGAATAACAATTTACACACATAATGTACATGTTATGTAACTCCCGCTGTTATGAAAGATTGCGTATTAAGCGCTGACTAGAGGTGACGTGAAATAATCATTATACCGGTGCTACACACACACACACACACACACAGCGTCACGACGCAGTAAATGACATAAGCCAAAGTATATAATCACTGCGCTGCCGTAATACCTGGTTACCTGTGTCACGAGACGGGAATAACGATTCCGTACGGTTCGAAAATATATATTGTATCAAGTAATAAAGTTCAGCTCCTAATCTGATTCGCGTAGTCTTCATCGTCGGCAATAAATCTGTGGAAATGGGTTGCAGCACCCGTCCGTTCTCACTGTCATCTTCAATTCCGTTTTTTGCCTTATATATTTGAAGCAGTATTGTGTTTAACTGGACTAACGTTTCGAGTAGTCCGCACCCGGTGATCCAAACAGGGGACCATTTTACCTCCGGAATACTGTACAAGAGAAGCATCCGTCATAGAGTTGCTGACACTAAGGATATCTTAAATAGATCTTTAATGGTGTGGTTTCCCTTTGCCCTCTGAATCTTACGCCGTCGACGTATACCCGTCCCTCCGCCTTTAGAAGGGATTTCTCACTCCTAGGACAATAGGGTGTCCTGTCCTCTATCCGCTCAAGAATATGAAATGACCTTAATGACCATCAAGGATACGAAATAGAAGAAGAGGATGAAATAGGACATAAAGAGCGTGGGGAACCTATCATTATGGAAGAGTCTGAGAAAGCATTACATGAGCTTAAAGAAAATAAGGCACCTGGTATTGACAACATTCGAGCAGAGTTGCTTAAGACGGGAGGAGAGAAAATAAAAACAGAACTGTATGAATTGGTCTGCAAAATCTATGAGACGGGAGAATTGGCAGAAGACTTTTCTAAGTGTATCATAGTGCCAATACCTAAAAGATCGATCAAGCCTGGTGTCTCGTGTATCGAAAATAATTACTGGAATCATCCTTCGAAGAATACAAAGTAACATAGAGAACCGTTTGATAGAAGATCGGTTTGGTTTTAGGAAAAACATGGCAACAAGGGAGGAAATTTTGGCATTAAGAAAGACAAATAATAGGAAAACGACTGAGGAAAGACAAAGCGACATTTATAGCTTTTGTTGATTTAGAAAAGACCTTCGATAACGTTAAGTGGAACAAGCTGTTCAATATCCTACACAAAACACGAGTGTCCTACAAAGAACGAAGATTGATCCAGAATCTTTACAAGCACGAGACAGGCATAGTTCGATGTGGAAACCATCAAGAGGAGGCGAACATTGGAAAAGGAGTAAGACAGGGATGTTCTCTATCTCCATGTTTGTTTACCTTGTACGTCCAAGAAGCAATCGATAGATAAGAAAAGATACCCATCTCGGAGTAAACATACACGGAGGAAAATGTGAACATGCTTAGGTTCGCAGTGAAACGATACTGTATAACTGTATCATAATTTAATATGTATGTAAATACCTATAATAAGTAAGCAAATATTAATGATAAATATAACCATATATGATAAATTAAAGTATTGAAATGTACGTAGTTTTAAGTAAATTTATAATTGAATAGTGAATCTAAAGAGGCTCGGCAGTGCGACATACCGACGCCGGCAAAAATATGTACAATAGACCTAAGACACCCTACATGTCGTAAACGCATAAATTGTTTTGTAGTGTAAAACTAGCAAAAAACGCCTATATACCGTTAGGTTAACGGTACGGTGTCCTTCAACAGACAAAAGATGCCACGCCAGTAAATATGACGATTTTAGAAAGTCGCGTCATTTTTGTGTTCATTTCATTGTGTAACGGACAACCGCGTAAAATTATCGCCCGCACTTTGGGAACCAATCACCAATAGCGTCAGTAGTGAGCGCGAAAGAGATACGACACCAGACTGGATACATTCAAAAATACCGGCAAATATTTGAATGTAAGACCAATGAGAAATGATCAACAGAAGATGTAGTGAGGGTAGAATTGAAGAAACTATAAAAATAACACGCGGAGCCCACAACGGGGAAGTCTAAGTTAAAATTTCACGCAAAACACGTGAAACCTGCGTCACTCGGTGTGAGCAAATTAAATTACTCAAAGTTCAAATCAATATTCTCTCGGTTTAATAGTATCAGTCATCAAGAAGTTTTATTTAAATATGTGCGCGAAAGTACGTGTGGACAAGAAGCTATTTAAATTGTGCGCGTAATTTGCAACAAAAGTATATTAGTTATTTGTGCGTGACGTATAGTAATAACGCGAGCGTGTGATGTGGTTAAAGAAAGTTAATAAAGCGTGATCAGTGAAAGTGTCGTGTAATAGTTAACGCAAGAATACAATTCGTCATTCGCCTGTCAGGAATCCTGCCACAAGTAACAATATCTCACTTATAAATTACAATATAATCAATTAACATAATTTTAATATCTCAATAAACTCATCTCATTTTAAAAAGACCCACGATGTTCAGATACTAAACATTCAATTTATGCTAAATGACATGTTTGGGTGAATTATGATATAGTAAAGTAAGAAACCAATACTAATAATTATTGAAATGATAGATGAATTAAATAATTAAATATATATTGAATAGTATAGAAGTCGTAGCAGTTAAGAATTGATGATATATATATATATATATATGTGTGTGTGTGTGTTTAATTGATAGCGATGATTTAAATTTGTTAATGGAGTAAATTGAATATACTAAGAACTCCTATGAATGTTATTTAAATAATATAAATTCAAAAAGAAGCGTAACTAGAATTATTAAGACTATTTTGGTGTTATTATTGAATAAGGTTGATATAAATGATTATGTTTCAGATTTATTAAATGATAAGAATCTAATAATACAAATATTAGTATCTGAACAGTTTGTTATTATTTCATAAACAAACCTGAGATCTCCTGCTCTGGCGCCCAAGTAATAATTAATAATATAAATTTGAGTGGAGCTCCTTCAAAATAATAAGTATAATTGACGCCACAAAAACGTGGAGCTTTAAGATTCTTTATATTTGTCGCCATCAACGTGGTGTAGTAATTTAAGATAAATTATAGCAGATGACATAGCAGTGATTTGCAGAGAGCAATGGAGATCTACAAAAGATTCTTGACACAATGGATCAAGTAATGAAAAATGAACTCAATATGAAAATAGAACAAAAGTCCAAAGTCCTAGTCTGTAGTCGGAAGGAAGAAGATCCAGTCAGAATAACTTTTGGAAATAATGTTCTCCAGGCAGTTAAAGAATATAACTATCTAGGAAGTAAAATCACAAGTGACGGACGTAGCAGTAAGGAAGTTATAAGCAGAATTAACCAGGCTAAAATTGCTTTCATCAAACAGAAAAACCTCTTCACTTCAAACACTATCAGCCTAAAAATGAGGAAGAATCTAGTAAAGACATACGTGTGGAGTGTTGCCCTATACGGGAGTGGACCTTGGACAATCCGAAAAAGTGACAAGAAAAGACTCCAAGCATTTAAGACCTGGTGCTACAGAGGAATGTTCAAGATAATTTGGAGGGTGAAGATAACGAATGAGAAAGTATTTAGAAGAGCTCAGGAAGAGAAGAGCTTTCTGCGAAATTTAAAAGGCAGAAGAGCTAAGTTTATAGGACATATACTACGACACGATGAGTTGGTTAAGAGAATAATAGAAGGAACAATCACAGAATAATTGAAGGGAAGAATCACAGAGGACGACCCCGTTTAGACTACATGAAACAGCTTATGGTCGATATGAACTGCACATCATATTGTGGGTTGAAAAGAAAAGCAGAGAAGCGTGAAGAATGGCGAACTGCTGCTAACCAGCTTATGGGCTGCTAACCTAGAGAAAAGAGATATTTTTAAACGAGTCCATACATTGCATCTCCTTCCTCCTGTGATTCTCTGCAAGAGTGACTTGACCGATCTCTCATGACGAATGAATTCTTATAACCTATGTCATTACGGTCTATTTTTAGAGCACTTATTCTTAACTGTATTATTCTACTAACTGTATTCTTCTAGTATTTTGTAAAACTCCAGATAGCGTTATTTCTTTCAGGTTGCTGTTACACCACTTCATTAGTTGTCTTGCCATTTCTTTCAAAAAATCATAATAGACAACATGGTAAGACGTATTCAAATCGAAATTCCACAGAGTACGTATCTACGGTTTTAGATAAACGGCTTCATTTACATGCGTACAAGGTTCACATTTTTCAAGCCGGACGATTCCCTGACGTGCTACTGTCTCTACAGAGATAGTAAACCCAATCCATTGGTTTCCGAGGCTGCTTTTGGGTACTGCATGTATCTAATAGCTTCTAGCTTGTAGCTTTGTTTGAGCGGGCTGTCTTTGCACCCGTCTGGGTCGAGACGAATGCCGGCTGCCAGAAGATAACCTTATGCTGGTACAATCGACCGGTAGCCTAAGGCCAGCTGTACACTGGAGCGACAGTTTGTATCGCGACAGAACCGTTTTGGTGCTTTGTGTTGCAAAGCTACTATATAACCATCAGGATTTATAAAGCACCACACACTGGCTGCGAAATTGTCTAGAGGCGTCGTAAGGGCCGTCGCGACGAAAGACGAAACTCCATCAATTCATATCTCGCAACAAAACTGCTTGGGACATTGTGAACTGCGCGTGCGCTGCTGGATTCTAACCACACAAGGCTTGGACTTCATATTACACTTAACCTAATCCATGCCTTCTATTTTAATACCTGTCACGAATCCACGAATTTTTTCAGGTCAAAAACAGCTGACGAGAAATTGTTTTGTCGTGAGATAATGTCTCAAGCCTATCTCCATCTAAGCGACGCTTTGCAACACGAAGCATCGAAACTGTTCTGCCGCGAAACAAAATGTCATTCCATTGTGCGGCCGGCCTAATACTGAAATGGAGACAGTTAATGCGATTATTCGTTAGACGGTGGAGGAGAAGGAAAACTTTAATTTGTGGCGCTGCTGCTGCTGGAACCAATTCAGGCCACAGACGTCACCCGTCTCAAGCTCAGCAAGCTGAGAGCCTCCGTGCCGGTCACCAGGTTATCAACGACAAGCAGCGTGCACAGCATGCTAGGAAGAGGTAGTCTTCAGATGGAAAGAAAGGACAGTTTTCAAGGTCAACTCTTGGACTGTGGACAGAAGTTACCCCCGAGGGTGGCTTTATGGTGGGTCATCAAGTATCGCTCGAGAGAGTTTGACTGGGATCGGGGGTAAGTATCTAACATTACGAGAATGAGGTCGTCCGAGTGACGTGGGTCGTTCGAGGAAGAGATGGATACTGGAACAGGTTTATTAACCTGGTAGTGGTAGTGGAGGAGAAGTAAAAGAAGGAGAAGGAGAAAGAGAAGGAGGAGTAGGAGGAGGAGGAGAAGAAGAAGAAGAAGAAGAAGAAGAAGAAGAAGAAGAAGAAGAAAGAAGAAAGAAGAAAGAAGAAGAAGAAGAAGAAGAAGAAGAAGAAGAAGAAGAAGAAGAAGAAGAAGAAGAAGAAGAAGAAGAAGAAGAAGAAGAAGAAGAAGAAGAAGAAGAAGAAGAAGAAGAAGAAGAAGAAGAAGAAGAAGAAGAAGAAGAAGAAGAAGAATGTAATCCGGTAGATGAGGATAATGATTGTTGGATAGGTGTTTCTTCCCGATGAAGCTAAATTACACACTTCATGAAAGGTAAATAGACAAAACATTCGTCTTTGTGTGCAGGAAGACCATTAAGTGGTCTGGAAAATAATAGAGACGTTCCTAAAGTTCAAATTTGATGCGATCTGATTCACAAAAAATGATTGGACCATACGTCTTCATGAAGCCGACAGTTTCCGGAACCGTTATCCTTGAAACGCTGGAGCTTTACTCTGCACCTCAGAAGAATTACCGCCAAGGATAATTGTCCAGCTAGATGGTACTCCTTCACACTGGTCCGTAGACGTCCGTGAGTTCCTGAATAAAACCCTTCCAATGAGGTGGTTTTGGAGAGCCGGACCAACACCATGACCACCCGGTCATCGGACGTTTCTCATGACTTCTTTTCTATGCGGTTATGTTAATCGCAAATCTGAGCTCCACCAGTCCAAGATGTAGACGGTTTGAAGACAAGGATAAGGAATGCTGTAGCAAAAGGTGACTAGAGAAATGTTGGCTGTAACATGGAGATAAATTGAAGAAAGACTGGACGTTCTCCAAGAAAGAAATGAAGCAAATTTTGGGGGGTTACCTGTAAATTTTCAGCATGTAATCGGAGAGGTATGAAACAAAATAATCAGCGACGAAGTTCAAATGTTTAAGTTAAATAAAAATAGACTAGAAACAAGAATTAAATGTGACAAACATTTGGAAAGGATTGAAGAAAATAGGTTACCTTTAAAAGCAAGAATGTATAAAACAAAAAGAAGAAGAGACATATTGTAACGAGAAGCTCATCGAACAGCACAGAACATTTTCCACTCTTCCCCCCGTCCAGCGTGGCAGGAGTTGCCCCAGTCAAGGCCGCTCTCAAGTAGGCTGCAGTGTACTCAAGAACACTTGAGATACGCATTAGATGTGGCATGAAATATAAAAAGCCACAGCACCCGGCTTGTCAGTTCAGTTGTGTTGAGCGATTTTCCTTAGCTCGGATCGAGTGTTTGTCGAAGTGCTATCGTGTTATAATTACTGGGGAATTCTTTATAATTGACACTATTAGTGAGTGTAGACAATTTTTTACTTCAATTGTTGTAAGAGATTATATCTGATTACAAGTTATTAATGGTGATAATTAAAACTGGTTATTAGTGATGTCATTCATGTCTTGTATTTTGTTTCCACTGTACCATACGACGATCAGGGAGACCGCCGTAGAAATATGTTGAGCGAGAGAAGCATGGGAACCGTAACGGACAACAGTGACTAAAACGTGAAGTGGAGACGACGAAGACGACGACGACGACGACGATGATGATGATGATAACAAATGTAGCCGTCACATAAATTTAAGGTCTTCGTCTTAATATAAGGACTTCATTAAGAATTATAACATCAACATTAGTAAGGTGTTTTACCCTGGCACACTACCGGAAGTGAACGAGAACAGCGACATAATGAACTTACTGCGCAAGCGCTGATCTAAATATACTGATCCAGTTCACCTGTAAACCCCGCTATGAACACGTGGTCGCGTATACTTTCAAATTAACAACCTAAAAAGAAACACCAACAGCGGACATTACGATACTGTTATATACAGCGTAACAAATGTTTACTGATTGGCGGCCAGTAGCTTGTCTGGGAGAGGGTGAGTGAGAGGGAGAGAGAGAGAGAGAGAGAGAGAGAGAGAGAGAGAGAGAGAGCGGTTTGCTGTACCAGAATGATGTAACGACGTCTTGTGGTGTGCGGTAGCAAACGCTAGAAGGGACTAATTTATCCGTGACATGAACTACAATGATCCGTTAGCTATGAGGAGTGTCATTAACCGCGGAAGTAGTCTTCTTTGCCGTAATTACTTTGCTCTGCATACTGTTGTCAATACTTTGCTATTATAGACAAGAGTATACAGCACAACATCATTTGTCTTCTGTTGCTCGCAGGGTGAGCGAGATTTTGTATAAAATGTAGAGACTAGCAGTAGCGGTCAAAAGGTGGTGGGGTGAGGGGGAGGACTGCCCCGGCCCACTTAGTAGGGGGCCTCCAGATTTATGAAAATAAAGGCCCCCGTTTTCAAATGCTTTATTGTCAAATGTTTTATTGGCATCTCCTGAAACGCAACACTAGGGGAGGTCCAGGATTTAATCGATCGATTCCAAAGTTTTTTTTCATATTATTTTGAAATCTACCTTACAGTCCTACCTCGTAAAGTGTTTACAGATATTAAATAAAGAACTTATAGAAGAAAGTTTATTATTGGAAATAATAAATAATGATTCATACTAAAAACGAAGCGTCAGTTGTACCTGGTGTCAATGCCTCAGCGCGCAGTCGAAAGTCGCAAACTGGACCCCAAACAGCACGGGCGGGAACGGCAGCGGCAGCAACCGAAGAAGGCCGTGCCTCGGTAAAGGTAAATTTGTTTTCAGTTTTGTTAGTTTTATTAGTAGCCATCTTAACACCAACTTTGTCATTACTTATTGCCACACTGCTAAATACTTCTTTCTTGACGAGGCCTTTCGGTGTGTCCACCATCTTCAGGCCTTAAACGATTGTCCACACCAACTTTGCGAGGTCGTTTAAGACCTGAAGATGGTGGAGACACCCGAAAGGCCTCGTCAAGAACGAAGTATTTAGCAGTGTGGCAATAAGTAGTGACAAAGTTGGTGTAAATTTGTTTTGCATATAGAAGTTTATTGCATATTATAAAGTATTGTAATAAATTTAATGCAGTCTATAAATTATACTACTTCTACTATTTCTTTAAATTTTGTATTTACAATATGTAAGTGGATTTTTATTTCAAACATTGCTACAGCTTCTTATAAAGTTTCCTAACTAGATGTATCAATACCGTAATTAGACAATAAATATATAACAGTAAAGTGTTCTTGCTATATATTACTTAAAGATTCATTGGATTATAAACACCCGTCTTATGGAGGGAGGCCTCAGAAAGAATCCGCCCCGGGTCTAGGTACGCCACTGCGTACTGGGTACGAGACAGATATTGCTACTTCATACTCTGTTAATGGCGAGGAGGGGAGGGGATAGACTAGCTTGGAGTTTGAACTCCACATTCTCCACAGGGCAAATGAGTAATCCAGAATTGTTCCTACATAATTTTATAAGTACGTTTTATAAATTATTTGCCTATCAGCGTTTTTTTTTTGAAAGCTGACGTGAGGTATAAGGTTTGACAACAGTGTGGAAAAGCACTGATTTCGAAATATTCTATCGTGATTATAGAAATGAACGGTAATGACTCTCATGTAATTAGGAATCTGTATAATTCTAAATTTATATTCTTAGTAAAAACTTGTAAAAATGAGTCTTTCTAAACAAATTGTTAAAAACTTGATTTCATTACTCCTGACTTGATTAGCTTGACCTTCTCTTGATTAACTTCATTGTAAAGATTACGGTTTTGCGGATGCATGTCCTTCCAAACATCGACGTCATTTTCTGTCCATACTTCGCCGATCTGGGAATCGTTAACGAGGTAGTTGCTAAAGAAATCTGCACCTTTTCTTGTGTGGTCTGCAGCAAGGGATTCATATTCTGTCCATTTTCTCTCCATTACTTCGTCGATCTGGGAATCGTTCAGTTGCTAAAGAAATCTGGCCCCTTTTCTTACCTGGTCTGCAGGAAGGGATTCCTATTCTGTCCATTTTCTATCCATAACTTCGTCGATCTGGGAATCGTTCAGTTGCTAAAGAAATCTGGCCCCTTTTCGTGCCTGGTCTGCAGGAAGGGATTCATATTCTGTCCATTTTCTGTCCATAACTTCGTCGATCTGGAAATCGTTCAGTTGCTAAAGAAACCTGGCCCCTTTTCTTGCCTGGTCTGCAGGAAGGGATTCATATTCTGTCCATTTTCTGTCCATACCTTCGTCGATCTGGGAATTGTTCAGTTGATAAAGAAATCTGGCACCTTTTCTTGCCTGATCTGCAGGAACGGATTCAATATTCTGTCCATAACTTTGTCGATCTGGGAATCGTTCAGTTGATAAATAAATATGGCCCCTTTCCTTGCCTGATCTGCAGGAAGGGATTCATATTCTGTCCACAACTTTGTCGATCTGGGAATCGTTCAGTTGATAAAGAAATCTGGCCCCTTTCCTTGCCTGGTCTGCAGGAAGGGATTCATATTCTGTCCATAACTTTGTCGATCTGGGAATCGTTCAGTTGATAAAGAAATCTGGCCCCTTTTCTTGCCTGGTCTGCAGGAAGGGATTCATATTCTGTCCATAACTTTGTCGATCTGGGAATCGTTCAGTTGATAAAGAAATCTGGCCCCTTTCCTTGCCTGGTCTGCAAGAAGGGATCAGATTGTAAATTACACAATTCTAGTTGTTGAATGTCGGTTGTCCTACAACGGCAGAACCCAGAGGATTATTAAGTACACGGACGCTATTTAGCATTCACAGTTAAGTACACGGACGCTATTTAGCATTCACAGCTAAGTACAGGGACGCTATTCAGCATTCACAGCTAAGTACACGGACGCTATTTAGCATTCACAGCTAAGTACAGGGACGCTATTCAGCATTCACAGCTAAGTACACGGACGCTATTTAGCATTCACAGCTAAGTACAGGGACGCTATTCAGCATTCACAGTTAAGGACACGGACGATATTTAGCATTCACAGTTAAATACACGGACGCTATTTAGCATTCACAGTTAAGTACACGGACGCTATTTAGCATTCACAGATTTTTTTAAATATAATGATTTATATTCGTCTATGATTTCTTGAATATTTGCACTAAATTAAAAAAAAATGTAATCTTCATTTTTAACCTCTCATGTTAATTACTTGCAAAATGTGCCAATTCATTTTTTCCAAGAGAACATTTGAAAGTAATTTTACAAACATTCTTAAAGTAATTTTAATTTAATGTAATTATTTTAATCTAATTAATGTAATGTAATTTTTAATAAGTCAACGTCGTCAGTCATCAACCGTGGATGTACAACCATTGGTGGGTCTTGGCATGCTCTAAGAACCGATTCCATTCTTCCCTATCGCGTGCTCTGGCTTCCCAGTTTCTTGTGTTCAGCTTTCTGAGGTCCTCCTCTACCTGGCCTTTAAATTTACTTCGGGGTCTTCCCTTTTTTGTACTACCCAAAAAAGGTTTCTGGTAGAAAATATGTTTCGTAGGCTTTCCTTCCTGCATTCTCTCTGTGTCCGACCCACCTTATTTTGATTATCCTGACCATGTCGTGTTTCTTGAGATGTCAGGTGCATTTTTAATCCGTAATATGTTTTATTGGTGTGATATATTCTTCTTCGTATTTCAGTGTTGGTGTCGTTAGTGCTGTTTATCTGGGAGCCCAGATGTATGAACTCTATACATCTGCTTTGCTTTGCTTCTCTATGGCCCAGATGCTTTTACCGTCTCTATGTTTTTTGTTTTGTCTCTATTTCAAGGTTTTGAAGGGTTGGGTTTAATGGTAGTTTGTTGGCAGCATACATAAGTTATATATTTTGTTTTCTCCATGCTTATCTGCAGTCCAATTTTACTTGACGCTTCCTCTAATGCTGTAAAGGCACTAATGAGATCTCCTGTTGTCCTGGCAATTAGATCAATATCATCTGCGTATGGTAAAAGTTGTATAATTTTAATAAGTCAACAGAGTAATTATTAAATTGTTGAATCCCAAGGTAAGGTCGTGGGACGTGAGTTAGAAATATAAACGAACAGGAAGATTGTGTATTGAAGCAACGCTGTACTGCCGGGGGCGGACTGGCATCCCTGGGGGCCCTCGTCTGGAAACAGTCAAGGGGCCCCTGCAGCTACACACACAAACGCGCACGCGCGTATTTGTATGCATATACTTTTTTAAATTATTTATTTACTCTTTATAGATACATGGTATGTACAGTATTTACGTAAGTGAACGTTTTAATACAAAACATACAGGACAGTTTATTTGATTATTTAAACTTTAACATAACCAGCTTTAAAACCATAATTACTTACTATAAATGTTTCTACTGTAAAGAACATGTATACCCTACAAATCTATCACCCTCAGTGTATTACGGGGGTGAAGCCCCCTTGAGCTCGGCGCCCGGTCCATTGTCACTGCGTCCCACCAACCCATAGCCCCAGTAGCATAACTTATTTAACCGGGCCCTCCAAGTTTATGCCATGGGATCCCTTTTGAATCTTGACATAAGGCCCTGAGGCCCTCCCAGCCCTTCGGGACCCCCAGTCCTGAATGGTGCAATGACGTTCAAACAAAAATGACAGTAGGCTATTACTCGTCGCGTCAGTCACTTGCGCGCGGCGCACCTCTACAGTAACCTCCTTCGCTGTCCTCCATTATTAAATACTAAATCTGTATATAGGCTGTATATAAACAAGGCTGAGAAATGATCACTTCCAATCTGACCAAAATAAATCCTGAAGCTTTATTTCCAACAATATTTAGACGAGAAAACGTTTTAATACCGATAAAAATATATATGTTTCTCGTTTTTTCTCGAAATATAATTTTCCTGGCTCGGGGGCTCCCTGACCTTCCTCGGGGCCCGGGGCCCTCGGCGATCGCTGACCAGCCGACCTGGCCAGTCCGCCCCTGTGTACTGCCCTACAGCGTACTGCAACAACTATTTCCCAATACTGCCTTCCGCCATTGACTCCATCCAAATGGTATTACATGCCATTTACCCCAAGAAAGCCATATGCACAATTATTGGCTCTACACAATACCAGAGAATTTGTTCACCATACCACTGCACTACAGAGATGTTAAAACACGCGACCGAATAAACGTACGGTAAGTAACAGAGTTACAATTACAGTGGTTCAACGAAGAAAATCATAGTTGTTAATATTAATCGTATTCGGCAAGAGTATCCAGACGAGAGAAAATTAGAAATGAAGTCATTAAAGACGGAATGAATGTGAAAAATTTAATTGTTGATTTTATTTAAACAAACAAAAATAAAAAGGATATGGATACAAGAAAAGAATGGCACATGAAAGATTGGTAAGGAGAGTTATGGAATGAACCCCAGCAGGAAGAAGGAACAAAAAAAGACCAACTATCACCTGGATAGAAGGAACTCAGACTGTATTGAAGTAAAGGGAAATTGAAGGAGATCTTTGGATGAACAAGCAGCAGTGGAAGCTAAGAATTCAATCACTTCTGCAATCTTTGGTTTCGGAAAATGTGTAAACATTGTACAATCGGAACAATAAATAAATATATTAATCGTACTTTGCTAATCCAAATAAATTAACGAACCAAAGGAAGACCACACAACACGTTTGAAATCGCAATTATAAAAAAATATACACTTGAGTTCTTGTAATAATAAAGTAGAGTATTTTATTCCGTGTACGCGTCTAAAGGTGGTTAGCCTCGTCCGGGATGAAAGATAAAACTTTCTTTTTTAAGTAAACGCGTCTACAGAAGATGAAGAAGATATTCAGTGTATTTGGAGAAGAAGAAAAGATATGAAATCGCATTAAATAAAGTTTAAAAAATACAAGCGGCCGCTGCTGCAGGGTAGAATCGCGTCGCAAACATAAATGGAAAGTTATACACTGCAGCTGGGAGTTTGTGTGTGTGAGTGTAACAAAAGCGACTAGACGGAACCGGTTTCAGATAAACTGCAACCTTAGATAAACTGCGGTTGACAATACAGTAGATAAGCATTGAGCGTAAGCCAGGCTGGGAAATATTTTGAAATTATTGTTAATTACGCCAGTGAGGGCGAACAGCTTAGTGTTCACCTACAAATACGTTTGTTGCACTAACATAAGACAAACAAAATGTGTTACAAAATTTATGATATGTACATTTATGAAAATTCTTTTTTTTATCTAAGAGTACAATTGAATGTCTTGGCCACCCTCTTAGAATGTATAAACTAAAACTAATGGCACTTCCATCAGCCACTTCCTTTACCTATAAGGCTACAAACCAATTGCACACACACACACACACACACACACTTACTCTACCTTCAATGTGCCTCCACCTTCTTCGCTTCCGTCCCGCACTGGCATCCGGAAGTCCCCTCACATCCTACCATCCGGCTGAAGGGGGCTTGCCCAAGTTCATCCCGGGACCTTCTGGACAAACATCACGAACCCCCCCGCCCCCCCACTTCCCCAAATGGTCACTTCAGACATTTTCTAGTCGTTTTCTGATTGTAGAATGGTTTTGTGATAGGAACACGGTTTTGCAAAAAAATTACTTTAAATTATAACTGTAACTTACCAGCACGATAACTTGCCTTGATACATACCATAAAAGAGTATTGTGTATTTTAAACTGTAATTGGACAAAGAACATTGAACTGATTCATTAATTAATTATGAATAACAACGGACATTTTGTAGTCGTTCGTTCATAAACTCATTGGGTTGACGGTAATAAAGTATATTTGTATCGTTCCTAATCCCTATCATTTGTACTTTAGGCTTTTAAATAATGGCCAACTTTCCATAACCCTCCCAAAGAGAACTCCCCCCCCCCTCAATTACTTGCTGGATCTGTCCCTGCTTGTCACGCTACTAAAGTGTTTAAAGTGTGTGATTTTGTATAAAAATTGAACTTCAATCGTACTAAATAAGTTCGAAGGCTTTCACCGCCAGAGTCAATGTTGTTAAATTGTGATACCGGGCTGTTTGGCCGTGGACCAGTGTTAAAATCCACAGTACTGTGGTCTCTAACGTGTGTCACCTTACGTTACCCCAAGCTCATAATTTGCCATTGATGACGTCCGTCAATGGCACGGCCGAAACGTTTGCTAGAGATTTTAGCACTGGACCACGGCCAAACAGCCCGGTATCACAATTTAACAACACTGACTCTGGCCGTGAAAGCCTTCGAACTTATTTAGTACGACTGAAGTTAAATTTTTATTAAAAAAATTACAAACTTTAAACACTTTAGTAGCGTACAAAATCAAATCTAGGCCTATGTTTGTCAGTTAATTTTTCTTTTTATAATATTTATCTACTGTTTGGAATACACAGTACTCTGGCGTATCTAGAATTTGGTCTTGGGGGGGTTGGTCCGGACGAGTTGACTTCATACAAAAGAAAAAACTAGTTAAGACTAATCAACATTATTATATTTAAAGTGACTGAAAAACGTGCGATAACATCCTGAAATCAATCGCATTAATAAACGTTAATACCACAATAATACAGTATTGAAACGTCGTTTAGAAGATACGCCTACTGACTGAATTGATTTTCCTATATTTCATTTTTCAAACGTATACGCAAATGCTGTGTAATAAATCTGGTATTGTATAAAAAAAGTTACTAGTTGAAAAAACAGCTGAAAAAATAATAAAACAGCATACAACTTAAGACATTAACAAAATTCGTCAACTTTTATCAACCCTCCGGGAGGGGTTCGGGCCCATTCATGCCCCCGTAAATACGACCCTGCTTTTATGGTATGTATCAAGAAAAATTATCATGCTGGTACGTTACAGTTACAATTTGAAGTAATTTTCGAGTAAAACCGTGAACCAACATAATGCGATATGAACTTATTCTACAATCGTATTCTACAATTACAAAACCATTCTACAATCAGTAAATTACGAGAAAATGTCATTTGAAGTGACCGTTTGCGGAGGGGGGAGTTTTCCTCTTTCCCCTCCGGGGATACGAGTTTTTAAGTCGCGTTTACACCGGAGTTGAAAACACAAGTTGTGAACAAATGATGACAACATTTCGAAAAACGGTAGTAATTTGTTTTAAACATCTCGTGTTGTCAACAGATTTTTCATGTTTAAAACATAAATTTTGTTTTCCAATAGAAGTCGGTAAAGATCAAAGGAAATTTTAAACATTTGTTGTAAACTTGTGTTGCAGCGCCTCTATGGTTCTTAAAAGATTGAAAATATTAAAAAATTTGTTAAACTACCGTGAGGTCTCAATTCATCTGACAAAGGATCTATGTTATCTCTATTAAATCCTTCAAAAGCTCACTTCCACTATACTTAGCTCTCGCTTTTAATGACGGTCTGGCCCAGACGGTCTTCTTGGTGTCCGTTGTTTCACCAAAATTAACAAGCTCCTGGAGCAAGTACAACTCAACACTCGACATCTTGAAGTCGTCACTGGAGCAAGACTGAAGTGAGGTCAGATCAGGTTTGAGTCCATGCGCGTAAATGTTGCAAACAAAAATAAAGACAAACTAGTACTGTGATTTTCAACATTGGTTGTCAACATATAACTTTACAACACAAATATTGCAAAAATTTGTTAACAACACTCGGTGTAAACACGGCTTTAGATTTCACTGTTGAAAAACTCCAGTCCAATAACTGTTGCCGCGATACGATTTTTGGACTTGTCCATCAGCGGGATATTGCCACTTCGCATTCCAGGACTAAAAGGAGAACGTTCTCACTCCTCCAGCTCAAATTTTTCAAGGAGTGTTTTTGTGACGCGTGTTGAAGCGAGGTAACCATCGAGCGCCACTTCTTCGACGTTATAGACGCTCAGAGGTGACGTATAGTGTCTATTTCCATACTACATAAGCATTTGAACGTAATGATAGTATTTAAATAGTACATATAAGGTCTACGCTAGAATAGTAATTGGGAGACTGAAGCCAACAGCTGACGCTTTAATATAAGAAGAACAAAATGGCTTCAGGATGCATAGATGCTATTTTTATACTTAAGTTGATAATTGAAAAGAGAAGGGATTTTAACTCAGAGATGCATCTAGCATTCGTAAATGTGTCGAAAGTTTTTAATAATGTGAAACGTTCGCTACTCCGGAACATAACGGAACGAAGAGGTTTCCCTTCGCAGTTAGTTAAAGTTCTTAGGACCTTACATACAAGACAGCGATTGTCGTGGATTTGAGTGGTAAATTATAAGAAGATATTACTACAAATAAAGATGTAAGACAAGGATGCCCTATTTCACTGACACTTTTTAATATCTGCATGGACGACATATTCGGTGGTGGACAGCTGAAGTTGACTCGGGAGTATCACTTCAATGAAATATTCATATGAGTGCATTGATTTATGCAGATGGCAAGGTAATGATACAGAAAACAGAAGACCACTTACAAAGGGCGATATTTATATTTAATAGCATCATATAAGACTATGGGCTACAGATCTCTGCTATAAAACCTAAAACGATGGCATTTAAGGGCAGGTATCCTACAAGAACTAAGATAGTCGTAAATAATGAGATTTTGGATCAGGTTAGTCATTTTAACTACCTGGGTTGTAATATCTCATATAGAACTGATATTGATTGTCATAGTAAGCTACCAACATTTTTAGACGCATCTGTGGAACGATTCCTAGGTAGCTGAAAAATAAAACACGGAAGGATACCCGAATGAAGTTTTATAAAACAGTGCCTGTTCCCACATTCCTGTATGCTAGTGAGACATGGACTCTTTGTAAAAGGGACGTGCAGAGGATTCAGGCAGCCGAATGAAATTTCTAAGAGGGACGCAAGATTGTTCTCTCTTGGATCGGAGAAGGAACGAGGATATTAGACGTGATTTAAACATTGTATCATTGCACCAGAAGATTGAAGACCACAGAAGGAGATGGTGTGAACACTTGAATCGCATGCCTGATATCCGTCTGCCTCTGGCTGCCTTGGGTCTCTTCCCTACTGGGAAGAGAGATGTCGGTAGACCGAGGAGGAGATGGGTTCCGGAACAGGTCTAAGGCCTAGTCCATGTGGTGGTGATGATGATGATGATTCTTTTGTGACGCGTATTCGAATGTCGGTAAGCGAGGCACCCACCGAGGGCCAGCTGTTCGACGTTGTAGATACTCAGAGAGTGCCTATTTCCATACTAAAAACGCATTTCTTCCACTGTGGTACGTCTATTGAACATGTTTAAGGACGTCCTCGAAGGCTTCCCTGTCGGTAATCTTTCCGGTGGCCTGGCTTGAAAACGCTGTCACTACACACTTCCCACAAGTGGCGACGGATTTCAGTAGGGTAATCATTTCGCCCACAGAAAACGACTTACTGAGCGGATTTTTAAATTGGACTCTACTGGCAGATGTAATGACAATTAGTACACGAATCGATTCGTCTTTAGTGACGATCCGTTCGGAACGTATTTTATACACACATCATCTCTTCTTAAATTACTATATCTGTGCGGAAATAACTGTGTGAGAGCGACCGCGCGCGTTTGTGGACCCATTATCGGCCGCCATCATCGTGTCAATTAAAATTATTAAAACATCTCAAGGTCAAAAGTCCTCTATATTTTAGTTTGCGTAGACGGTGGCTGCTGCATCGACCGGGTTACGAAACCGCGGCCGATAAAGTTTCAATCACGTGGGTAAAATCAAGACGGCGACTGACCGACAGGGTTCAAGAACCTGCCCGCTCAAAGGAAATCGTACCGGCCGACAGTCCCACGCATAGTCGGTTAAAAATTATTTGTATATTACTGTGAAATTTAATTGGTTCTCAGTAAAGCAAAATCCGCTTCCTCTGCGAGTGACGTAATAGAGTAATTTTGTCGCTCGCAAAATAAAGGAACAATCGAGCCATTAAATATTCGCCGCTTAATTATTATTCTTTATTCTATTAATATGTTAAACACTTCCAATACATTAACGCTTAAACAATTCATATTCTAGGGACGGTTTAAACGAAAATTAGACAGTAATACCCATAAAATATATTGACTATGTTTTCATTAATTACTGTTTATACAGTATGCTGTGACAAATGGTCAAATTTTATAAATTCTTTTCAACAATTGCACAGCACATTTCTGCTTATAATCTAGGTATTTTCCTTACAATGCGTGTCTAAAAGTAATGAGATTGATTGTATAAACTAATTACCGTATTTTCGCGTGTATAGTGCGCACTCGTGTCCAATGTGCACCCCTACTTCATCGTAACATTTCTG